>CM021105.1:8270144-8391782 GCA_007115665.2 Sequoiadendron giganteum | reverse complement strand
ATTTAATAATATATTATATATTAAATACATAATTCGGCAAGAGATTACCATAAATTGTATATTAAATATATTACATTATAAACTTTATTGGATATTATATATATTAAATTATAAACTTAATTGCATTTTTAAATAATATATTAAAGATTGTATAAATTGTTTTAAAACTGATCTAAAAGATATCATATATTGAATTCAAATCCGATATCCGATATTCTGACATAAAATTTAATGCCTTGGTATTAGGCTCGATATTAGGCTCGGGATTTGGTTTAGACCTGCCAATCTTAAAAGTCAACACGTAAAACGTGTTTAACAACTTACCTTGTTTTTCCAGACTTCACCCATGTGGCTGACGACTTTTATTTTACCTAAAATTGATAAAACGAAAAGGGTTTGTAAAGGAGCTTCTCAACTTTCTACAAATATAAATTATATTTTCTTTATAATCTAATAAATAATTATTATTTATTTTTTATTAGAATTACGACTAAAGTCCTGATTGATAGTCTGATAGAAAAACATCTATAGCTTTCAAACGGTATCACATTTTTTGAATCCAAAACATGCGTCACATTCTATGCTTTGCATTCTATAGGATTAAAAAAGAAAAATGAATTTCATTAAGTTTTGACCAAGTTAAGGTGGCCAGACATACGAGTTTTTATATTTTTTAAAAGTTGTAATAAAAAATTCATAATTAATTATTTATTTAAAAACAAATTACAAAAAAATATGCATTACATCCGGACATGAGTCCTCTACTTATATCTAAAACTCTATAAAAAAATATTATGATTTTATTATGGTTAGGGTGGTCAGACGGACACCTACTTTTTATTTTTTCCCTGAAATTTTAGTACTACTGCATTGAAATTTCAAATTTTCACCATATAGATTTTTTTTTTACAAAAATTAACCTAGTAGTTTAGAAAGTACATTCAATTTTCCACAGATTCTATTCTTACATATTTTTGAAATAATATAGATAACTTATTCAAATTTTTATGTCAAGTTGCCCAACTCTAATTTTCTGAATTTTCATTGCCACTTAAGGACCTATTTTTTTCATGATGATCTTGCACATACCCGCCAGCCAGCGGCGTAATGATATCGGCGGTCTACAAAAGGAGACCCGACAATGCGGGTCTGCAAGGTCCGACAAGTGTAGGGGCGAAAAGCCAAGGGAAACCCGTAGGCCATGTTTAGCAAATGTAATACCCCTCCATTTTGAATTCTGGTTGAATAGTGTTATGCTCTATTATGTTGTAATTTTTGTTTGTACCTTGACTATAGTACTTGACTTCTATTTGATCGCTATCTGTAAAACGACGTTAATGTTATCTTTTGATGTGATGGTATTTTAATATGATGTTATTTTTATGCCATGTTTTGGATTAACATAAATAGATATTCGAATTAATGATGTATATGCTTTGAATTATACTAATATGTTAGATATGTCAATTAGTGCATTGTATTGGTGAAGGGGATGGTATTGCATCACTCGCTTGCGAGCGCCCTGCGATTCTGAGATTTCCTCTTCACGGTGTGTTTTGATGATGACATATATTGCATGTGGATATACTTTTTGTTTGGAGGTTGACAGGTACAGGACATCAACTTCACCTGGTTTCACAGGGTTGAGCGTGTCCAATACCCAACAGTATTCGATTGGGAGATAGTAGCTATTTCCGTGTCAAGACGTCACCCTAGTCCTTGTATGTCGTTAGGTGTTTGTCGGGTTGGGTTGCTTTGAATATTGTCCCCTCTTCGTTATTGAATGTTGGGTTAAAAAAAGGTATTTAAATGGGGTTTTGTATTTAAGTTATTGATTAAATTAATTTAGTTGTTATGTTGGAAGTTGTCGTTTAATTAATTAACTAATTTAATTTAATTAATAAAATGAGTTAATCTAAGATTAGGTCCATTTAATTGAATTAATTGAATTAAGTTGCTTGTTTGAATTGATTGATATTTTAATGAGAAATTGGAATTAAAATTGAAAATAAAAGAAAATGATTTAAATTGCATTTTTAGAAGTTTGAATTCAAATTTGAAAGAATTAGATATTTTCTATTGTTTCTGTTTTGAAGAATTTATGAGGGTGGTTGTAGGATTTTTTTGGGAAAAATTGCATTATTATGAATTTTCTTCACAAGTTATCGGGATGGAGTTTTTGGAGAAAATTGAAGGAGGAAGAGGAAGAGATTGTTGAAGTTTGTGGGTTTTTTTGGAAAATGCTTGATGGTGAAGGTAAAAGCTTAGATGTATTCCATCCATTTCAAATGCCTGTTACTCAACTTCTCTTGAGTGTTGATATAGCTGAGTGCTTGATTGTCTGTAAAAACTACAAACTCCTTGGGTAGAAGGTAATGTCTCCACTTCCTAAGTGACTGAACCAAAGCATAAAGTTCTAAGTCATAAGTTGAATACTTCTTCTTTGCTTCATTGAGCTTCTCACTAAAGAATGCTATAGGCCTCCCCTCTTGAATTAACACTTCTCCTACTGCCACTCCACTAGCATCACATTCCACAGTGAACAACTTATCAAAGCTAGGTAACAAAAGAATAGGTTGAGTTGCCACTTCTTGTTTTAGTTTCTCAACTCCTTTCTCAGCTTCTTGTGTCCACTTAAACTTGGTTTTCAGACCACCTTTTATTGTATCTAGGACCAGTGCACAAATACCACTAAAGTTCCTTATGAATTTTCTATAGAATTGAGCCAATCCATGGAAACTTCTTACCTTAGTCCCTGTGGTTGGTGTAGGCCAATTTATGATAGCTTCCACCTTGCTTGGATCCATCTTCAATGATCCCTTAGACACTACAAAACCCAAATATACAAGCTCTTGTTTAAAGAACTCACACTTCTCTAGATTGATTGCCAACTTCTCCTCTTGCAACCTTCTAAGAACCAACTCCACATGTTGTAAATGCTCTTCTGCTGTCTTACTGAACATGAGGATGTCATCAAGGTATACCACCACAAATACTCCTGTGAAATCCTTGAGCACTTCATTCATGGGCCTCATGAATGTGCTAGGGGCATTGGAGAGACCAAATGGCACCACTCTCCATTCATATAACCCCTCATTTGTCTTAAATGTTGTCTTCCATTCATCACCATCTTTAATTCTGATCTGATGGTATCCACTCTTGAGATCCAGCTTGGTGTAATATTGAGCTCCTCCAAGACAATCCATTAGATCCTCAATTCTAGGAATAGGGAACCTATACCTAATTGTAATCCTATTTATTGCTCTAAAATCAGTACGTAACCTCCATTTTCCTCCCTTCTTGGTTGCCAAAACTACTGGTACTGCACATGGGCTGATGCTCTTTTGAATCAATTTTTAATCCAACAACTCTTTTACTTGTCTGGCCACTTCCAAATTCTGATCCGGTGTAAGCTTATATGTTGCTTTGTTAGGTAATGATGCTCTAGGTATGAAGTCAATTTGATGACTAATAGCTCTTTTAGGAGGTAAAGTTGTAGGTGTGCCATCACTTACTATGTCTTTGTACTTCTCAAGTAATTTCTGGACTCCTCCGGGTATGACTGGTTCTTCAGTCTTATCTTCCTCCTTGGATTGCAATAAAACTACATATCCTTCTCCACCTTCATGTAGGGTGTTGAGGAACCCTTTTCCACTACTTAGTAGCACACTTGGTGTCTTTGACTGTCCTTCATCCTCCTCTGACAGTGACTGCAACTTAAAAGTCTTTCCATCCTTCTTAAATGAGATTGTATTCTCCTTTCCATCATACATGGCACTCCTATCATATTGCCATGGTCCGCCCAATAGTAGATGACATGCATCCATGGGTAAAACATCACAAACTAACTTGTCCTTGTACCCTCCAATGGAAAACTCCACTGTTACTTGCTCATTCACTAAAACACTTTGCCCTTTGTTAAGCCATGTGACCTTGTAAGGGTTGGCGTGGGGTACCTTTTCCAATTTCAGTTTCATTACTACCTTCTTTGAGATAATATTTTTTGTTGAACCTGAGTCTACTATGACCTTGCATACTTTACCAAGTATCTTGCACCTTACTCTGAATAGAGCTCTCCTTTTTTTGGTTCTTCTTTGACCGTTTGTCTGATCAAGACTCTTCTAAACATTAGACTCTCTCCCATCTCAGATTCAATGTGACTGACCTCAGTTGACTTAGGACTCATGGTGTCCTCTTGTGCATAAGCCACTCTCTACTCATTGCTTGATGAAGTTGCTTTCTCTGGGAATCTATAGGCTAGGTGTCCAACTTGACCACAATGATAGCATTTCATGTTTGCAAAATACGAATTACTCCTGCCTGCACCTCTTCCTCTATTTGATCCTCCTTGAGAACCTCTACCTCTTTTATACCCTCCTCTAGAAGGTGTTTCATTGCCATGATCTATGGATTTGAACTCTCCTTGGTTTCTTTGGTCATTGCCTCTACCTTGGTAGCCACCCCTTTGCCCTCTTTGATCCCTTTGTTCTCTACCTTTACCTCTTCCTTTAGAATTGGAGTCCTGTTTCTTTTTCAGCTTCTCCTCACCTTAAAAGCCATTTGAAAACAACTATGGAGATTGGCGAGTGTAAAGAGACTCAACTCTTCTTGAATGTTCCATTTGAGGCCATTTAGATACCTCGCCACCTTGATGCTTTCCACTTCTTGCACCCTAGACCTAAGACTTAGTTTTTGAAACTCCTCGGTGTAAGCAGCTACATCTAGGTCTCTTTGCCTAAGGTTTTTCCTTTTCTTATGTAGTTGGACCTCATAGTCTTCTGGTAGATAATACTCCTTCACTTTGGCCACCATAGCTTTCCAACTAGATATGTGCTTCTTGCCTTCATTCTCCCTTTCTTCTTGTAGGAACTTCCACCAAGTCAGTGCTTGTCCCCTTAGCCTTGATTTTGCTATGTTCACCTTCTGTGCCTTAGTCACTCCATCACACTCAAAGTGATTCTCCATTCATTCTATCCACTCCATGACCAACTTAGCATCCATTCTACCTGTAAAGATGGGAATAACTTCTAATGCTTTACCACTCAAAGCCTTCAATGCCTTGAGGAAGGGTTCCTCCTTCAGTGGAGGATCAGGGTCTGGTTCAATGTCCTCCTCAACCTGATCTTCACCCTTGTCTCTAACCACTGCTAGTTGTACCTTCATTTTTCCTGCAACCTCTACCACTTCTTCTAACTTCTGCTTCATCTCTTCAACTGTCTCTTCAAGTTGCTTGTTCTTCTCTTGTTGCTCTGTTAGATCCCTTTCCAATTCAGTATTGGTCACCATGGTGTTGGAACCACTTGATTCAACCTCTGACATACAATTCACTATCCCAAACCTTTCACTGCTCTGATACCAATCTGGTGTAAGAGGGGTTGGATGGAACACTCACTGTTCCATGCTCCAGGTCTCACCTTGGTAGTTCCCTTTGGTGGCACTCCCCACCAACTCAACCTATAGGTCCTACCTCAAATGTAGGTACCTTTGGTTCTACTGGCCATCCCCACTTCCATCCATGTCATACAACCCAACCAAAACTTGGTGCTTTGCCACTGTTTCACTGTTGACCCTTAATCATCCCTAAAGGCCAAACACACACAACACTCAACTAGATTCTTGTAGGGGTGTAGAGATGTGAAATCATTCTTCTTAGCATCCTATTAGGGTTATTGATCAACCACTAGACTCCATTTCTCCATTTCTCCATCGCTCCCTCCAAACCCTCACTTAGGGTTAAAAAGGCTACAAGCCTAGAGCCCCTATTAGCCCTCCTAACCCGAGAAAAGTGGATGTTTCTCAAAAATTTCCCAAAGAACCCCAAACCTTCCCTGTGTTTTCTTGGTTCTGATACCAACCTCTTCAAGATTTCCAAAGTCTTATGCCTTGTCTTGCCGTACACAAGTTTCTTCACCAATTTAGCAAATGTAGGGTTTTTTTGTCATTTCTTGGCCACCCGGTTGAACTATCAAAGAGTTCTTCCATCAAATGGATTGATGTAGCCTCTTACCAGATACTAGACCTTTGTAGGGCCTTCTTCTACCTTTCTACGATGGGAATTTTCATGGAGAGGACTCTCCTGCAAGTTAGGTGATTTACACCTCTTGACTTTCCTAGCCGGGCACTGTTTAGCTCGCCTAGGAAAGGTCTTCTTTCATGCTCACTTGACTCCTAGTGACTCCTAACCTTACTAAAAGTACAGGCATGGAGCCTAGCCACTATTTCCAAGATCCCATACACCAGGTACAGGGGAAAGGTGGTCTAGGACTCCATTTATTGCAGCTTGCCAGGCAGAATAATCAAAAACAAGAACTTAGAGAACAAAAAATTAACAACTTGTACGATGAAACAACTAGCTATTGACCAACAAACACTTTGAGAACAACTAAACTACATTCCACACGTATGCCAATGCCTAGTAATGCCATTAACACATTGCCAAAATCTCAAACACAAAAAATTAAACAATTTCTCCTATTGTTCTTATTTCTCCTTCATGAAGATTTCAAGATTACAAAACTTCAAATGCCTTCCAACCTTTCACACAAGTTGAGGCAATCCTTAAATAGGTTTCCCAAGGTGGTTACCCTTCCCATGGTCGGACATAACCACCATATTTTGCCAAAATTGCACAAAGCAACATTTTGGGCTTTATTTCCAATTATAAGAACCTACCAAACATGAGTGCCTAAACTCACAACTCTTCCACTCCTAATAGCTCCTGACCAAGAAATTTTTAAATCTCTCCCACAAGTTCAATGGTCAACATGACCTTATCACATTAAAACAAAAATTCACAAACCTTTCCTACTCCTAGTGTTTCCTAGGTGTTCTTCTAGGTGCTCCTGCACCAAAATCACTACTAAATTTGTTCAACATCTTATTTGGCAAGTCCCCTACTTATAAATAAGTTTCAATGCCACATCAACATGCTTTTGTCGAGGTGTACAAAAATGTCAAAAAACAAAGTGAGACCAATAGTGGAACGTTGAAGTGGCATGACATGATTTGTACATTTTTTGTACTTTATGAATAAAAATTGCTCCACAATTGAATATTAAAGTGCTCTATTATGAAACCCACTACGGATTACTTCTATCCCCACTATTGAACCTCGACCCACTATTAACCCCTCTACCTCTACCTTGCCTTCAAATTCAACAAGAATGAAGCCCTAACTAAAATGAGTGGGGATTGTTTTAGCCACCAAACCGTGTCCATGTCCCTTTTGCTTCTTCGGTTGAAATGTGAGGCCTATTAGATAAAGTTAATGGCCCTTGGAAAACACCTATCATTTATCTTTAACAAGAGCATATATTTTTCCTTGTTATAGGGGCAACGTCTATCTAGCCCCAAGAATGCACCGGGGCATGGATGTTGTATCCATGGATAGCTGCTACCAACATTACATGCACGTACCATCATTTTCAGCGCGAGGTTTTGGAAACTGCAGAGGTTGTACACTGGTGGCATACATCGTTCCACGTGCTGCATACTTCCATCGCAATGCTCAGTGCATTAGAAATAAAAGTATTATTTATTATATATTACTATTATAAAATAATTTAAAGAGTTAAAATTTAAGAAGTATAATTTATATTTTTTTCTTTTCTTCAAATTTCATTATTAACTTTAATGTTTTTTATATTTAATTGGATTGTTAAATTTTTGTGATAATAATTTTTTGAATTTTTATTTTAATAATATTTTAAATTTAATTTTGTATATAAGAAATAAATAAAAATTAATATAAACAGTGTAAATATCTTAATCATGTTATTTAAGTATAATAAAATTTTATACTTATTCAATCATTAATATTCAATCTTATATTCTTATCAAAATTAGTGATTGAGAGGTTTTGGCAGTGCATGAGCTCTGCTAGGGTTTTGTGCTTCCTGAGGTCATTCGTGGCCCCTCCTGCATCATACTGCACTTCTTGTGTAGGAAATTGTTTCCTTCATTGAGTACGACTGCATTTACTGTGGTTTAGGGGTTTATTATGCCTTCAATCGGCTCTAACCCGACAATTCTCGTTGGTATTAGCGGTTCGTCGACGCAGTTTAATGGCTCCCCCACCGAACAAACGCCCTCGAAAATTTGTTCTGAAAGTCTTTCACGAGGTAAGCATTCTGACGCCCCTGCTGATGGAGTTTTACCTTTACCTGATTTTGATTCTGCATGTCAATGGGTAGAACAACACACCCTTCTGGGTTATTTTGTTGGGAGGACTCCCCCAAAAGTGTGTTAAAAGACTGGGTTAACAAGGCCTGGGTCCCTCATGGGGTCTGCCTTGATATGGTCCAAAATCTGACCAAGGGTTTTTTCTTGTTTCGCTTTGCAGAAGTCAATCATGTCCAAGCTATTCTGGGTCATGGACCCTGGTATGTCCATTCCTCCTTGTTGGTTTTCCAGTCTTGGACCCGAGATTTTTCTGTCTTAGAGGACACCAAAATGCGTGTTCCGATCTGGATTGAGTTTCCTGGGTTGCCCTTGCCATGTGTGCCCTTCTTGCACCATATTGCTTCCTCTCTGGGGAAGGTTGTTTGCATTGAACCTGATAAGTTCTTTCAAGCCTGTCCTCAAAAGAGGGTTTGTGTGGAAGTTGATTTATCCAAGGATTTGAAAGAGTCTGTTGACCTTCAAATTAGGGATATTCGCCACTCCTAGAAAATCACGTATTTTAACCTTCCCAACATGTGCTACCAGTGCCAATCAGCTGATCACAAGATCAGGGACTACCCTTTGTCAGTTCCCCATACCGTTTTTCAGCCACGGGGTGCTGAAAAGCCTCATCAAATAAAGCCTTCAGCTAAGGCGGACATAAAATGGACCATGGTCACCAGCCGGAAAAATAAGTCGCATGGTTTTGGGTCGGCTCCCAAAGCCCCGGAACTGTCCCAACAGGTTTCAAACCTTTCAACGAAGGGGATTGCCACTCCCTTAGGAGTGGCTTCTGCTGTTTTACAACCCAGGCCGCAGGCCGCGCCCCAGGTTGCTACAGTTTTATGTGCTCAATCGGCTTTGTCCGCCGTTGTGGAAACCCAACGGCACTCTCGCAACCGGTCTCCTCCACCAGAAGAAGGTGAATATGTGCCAGAAAAGCAGAGATTTTCTCCCTCTATTCAACTGGGTTCAGTTCCACAAGAGTTTTTGAAGAATAGCTTCTCTTCCCTGAGTGAAGAGGACCGAGATTTTGCAAGTATAGAAGATTTTCCATGAATTTTCTCTCATGGAATGTTCAAGGTCTCACAGACTTCTCAAGGAAGTATTATGTTAGGAATACTTTGAAAAACTATCCAGAGATTGAAGTGCTTTGTCTCCAGGAAGTTAAAATTTTAGGTTTTTTGCTTGCTTCGGCTTGTCGCTCTATTTGGCCAGCTAGCACTATGTTTTGTACCTTGCATGAGGTTGGTCGTGGTGGAGCTGCTACTCTTTTGGCTCCGTAGTTGCTTCCTTATGTGGCTGACCATGGGGTGGATCCCTCCCAGCGGGCTGTCTGGATTCTTCTCAATATTGAGAACCATTCCTTCGGGATTATTAATATTTATGCCTCTAATGATGTTGTGGAGCACTGCTTGCTTTGGCGCTGGCTTGCCGACTCTTTGCCAGTTGCCACCTAGTTGCTCTGTGGGGATTTCAACATGGTTGAAATGGCGTATGATAAAAATGGCACTGTGCCTTTTCGTTGGGCTGCGAGCGAAAGGGAGGCGTGGTTTTACATGCGCAATAAATTGGGGCTTTTTGATCCCAATCTGGGCTACCATCATTGTCATTCCCTTTGGCACACTTGGTGTAATTACAGGGCTGGTTCTGACAGAGTCTTTAAGCGCCTTGATCGTGCCATGATCTTGGCACAATCTTTTTTTTCTTTCAAAAGCTCAGCCTTGCCTGTGAAGCTGTTAATGCATGTGACCCTTTTGGATCACTTCCCCATTCAATTTCGCATTGAGTGGGCGTCTTGGCAACCTCGCACGTGTAAGACTCAATTCTTCTCGAACACGTCTCTGCTCCAACACAAGCCCACAATGGCCCACATTCTTCGAGTGTGGAATTTAGAGTGTCGTCCATCTGGCAATACGGGCTGGATTGTTTGGTGGAATGATGCTATTATTCGTATTGTGCACTTCCTGTGCATTTATGGGCGATAGCTTGCTATCTTCTGCCGACGCTCCTACGAGGCCACCACTGCTGACTTGCGTGCTGCTACGGAGGCCTTAGCGGCTTGTCCTTTCTCCCCGTCACATCAACTCCGGGTGGTGGATTTAAGACACCAGAAGCAAGTGGCAGATAGCTATTCTGCCAGGGGCGCTCAAATCAAGGCTTGGCTCCACTGGCTCAAAATTGGGGACTGTACCTCCAAAGAGTTTTTTTGGCCCTTCATGCTAGGCACTCTTCCCTAGGCATTAAAGCCATCAAAGATGGTAATCAAGTGCTCTCTGAGCTACCTGACATTCTCCAGGCTTTTGTGCGTCACTGTGAGCAAGTTTTCACGGCTCAGGACCCCATGCTTGCGCGCCAGCAAGCCCTTCAGAGCTACCTTGCTGTTGTGCCACATAGGCTTTCTTCAACCCAGATTAATTTTTGTGATCAATTATTAACAATTGATGATCTCAAGGAAGTTGTTTCCTCCATGGTCGATGACAAGGCTCCTGGGATTGATGGTTTCCCCTATGAATTCTATAATGCGCTCTGGGACTGTATTGGGAGTGACCTACATCATGTTTATCTTGAAGCCTTTCACAACAATTCTTTAGGCAATTTAATAAATAAAGACAATATTAAATTCATACCTAAGTCTGGAGATCCGGAGGATATTTGTAACTGGCGGCCCATCACGCTTCTAAATGTTTTTTATAAAATTATTGCCAAAGCCTTGGCTCTGAAAATCCGCCACCTCTTACCTCAGATTGTGCGTCTCGAGCAGACTGGATTCATCAAATCCAGGTTCATTCTTGACAACATTATTGTTGTTTGGGAAGACATGGAGTGGGCCCGACGTTCGAACCAGAAAGCTGTGTTTATTAAAATTGATTTTGCTAAAGCATATGACCATATTGAATGGCCTTTCATTCTTGCGATGTTATAGGCATTGGGTTTTGGAGCCAATTTTCTTCAGTCTGTTCGCATGCTTTTTTCCGATGCCTCGGCTTGCATCTCCATTAATGGCCGCCAGTCCTCTGCTTTTGGCCTTTTTTGTTCTATTCGCCAGGGATGCCCTCTTGCCCCTGCCTTGTATGTTCTGGCAGCTGACGGTTTTGGATATCGCCTGGCCAATGCTATCTCCCAACAGCGTGTTAAAGGAATCACTCTCCCGGACTCTCAAGAGCAGGTTGTTAATGGACATTTTGCTGATGACTCCTTTCTCACTCTTTTAGAGGACGAAGGATCGATCGCTGCTGCTCTTGAATGCCTTGACACTTTTTGTCTTGCGTCTAGTTCTGCAATTCAATGGCACAAAACGTTGTGCTACAGATAGTTTGTGCTTCCCACTCCTGCATAGCTTCAACCCTATAACTGGAAATAGATTGGTCAAGGGGAAATCTTTCGCTTCTTGGGCATTCCTTTCGCCTTCTAGGCTTCCCCCCAGGAGCTCTGGCAAGTCGTGCTCTCCAGAGTTGAGTTGAAGCTGGCCTATTGGATTACCAAGCCTCTCTCACTCGCAAGCAAATTCCAGGTGTGCTCTAAAATCTTGGCTGCCACCCACGTCTACTATTCTTCCTGTTGGGTTCCTTCTAAAGCAGCCTACAACAGGCTTGAGAAGTTGCTTCGCGATTTTCTTTGGGCCTCTTCTGAGACCCATAAGGGCTTTCATCGGGTCACTTGGGAATTTTGCTGTCTTCCTAAGGAGTCGGGAGGGCTCGACTTGCTTTCCACTCAACAACAGGGAACTGCTCTCTGTGTCAAATGGATCATCCGTGCGCTTACTGGGGATGAAGCCTGGAAAGTTCTCCTCAGACATTATATTCAGTCTGGGTTTCCTGTTCATAGACCCGCCTGGAAAGGTATTGGCTTTCAAACCCTTCTGGTTATGAGGGAGCCGATTCAAATTATAGGCTCCTTTGTGGCTAAAAGCATTTGGCGTTCTTGGGAAAATGTAAAGCCTTGGCTCCGTTGGGCTGGGGTCGGGTTTCGTGATGGGCTTTCCATCAACCAGCATAATCTCTGGTGATCTCCCCTTTTCGCCCAAAATGGTCAACCCCTGGCCAAGTCGCCTTGGCTCAAAGCTCTCCGATTTCACAAGAAGGGCATTCAGACCTTGCACCAACTCTTCCACCGGCCTACCATGAGTATTTTGCAGTGGGATGCTTTTAAAGCTCATTACAGCCTTCAAAACCAGGACCATCCTACTTTTGATGGATTGGTGAATGCCATTCCGACAGAGATTCTTCACAAAGTTGGTATTCGTGGGCACAAACCTTGGTGGAAAGACTGGAAATGGTTTCCAGATACTCCTCTAAGGAGCTACAAGCCGCAACTCGGTTACAGGTGGCTTTCACCCCATTTCCCTATGCTCAGATCTTTGAACCAGAGGTGGCTTCTTAACTCCTCGACCTTTACTTGGCACAGGAGGTTTGATGCCATTTGGTCTGCAATTGTTAATCCGAAGTTGGCCCACTTTGTTTGGTGTATTCTTTTCCAAGGCTTGCCTATGGGTTCTCGGTTGATTCATTTGGGGGTCTCTGACCCTCGCTGCCCGTTTTGTGGGCAACCTGAAAGCTTCAAGCACCTTTTTTGGTTTTGTCCTAGAGCTCAGCAGTTCTGGACTTGGATTCATGATTTCTTTCGGCCTTTTAGGCTTGAACCCTTTTCGTGGCATATGGTTCTGCTGGGGGACCCGCTTGGAACCTCGGCTAAGTTCACTCAGATTTGGCACACTTTAAGAGTGGAAATCTTTTTCAATATCTGGAAAGACATAAATGCTTGTATTTTTGCTCATTCGCATTTAGCTATTAATGTATTTCTTTATGCTAAAGTTGTTATATGCTCTAATGTTATGTTACAGATTCAAGTGCAAGCCAACAAGGTTGCACTGGAAGTGGCTCACCTGCAGGTTCTCCTGGACCACTGGGGCAATGCCCCTTGTACTGTGGCTCAGATTCCTGACTCGCCCTCCCCCTCCCGCCGCCGGTCACCCTCTCGGGGCTGGAAGCGGAGTGACTCCACGTGGGCTCACTCCCAGCCTCCTCCTCAGAGGGATTCTCGGCCTCCCATACGGGCTCGTTCTCTTCCGTCGCGCCCTGGTCAGGGCTGGCACTCTAGTGGTGCGTCGAGGAGCAGTGGTGGTGGTTTTGGGTGGCCTTCGGATGCTCCTCTTAACTCTGGCTTTGGTTGGCCCTCCACTGGTAAAAGTTTTTCGCGGCTTGCTCTCGCAATCTCGCCTCGACGCGAGGATAAAGATAAAGAAGATAAGAATGATGATGGTTGGAGTGCTCCTCCTGACGTCACTCCTAACCCCGCTGATGTATGGGGGGGAAAAAATTTGGATGACCAGGATCCCCCAAGCTCTATTGGCACTGCTTTAGCTACTTAATTTTCTTTCTATTATTTTATTTCTGGGCTAGGCCCATGTGACTTTAATTGATTTTTGCTGGGCTGGGCCCATGTGACTTTCGGGGTGTGCTTTCCTACCACCCATCCCTTTTTTGTGAATTTTGTAACTTTATCTCTTTTAATATAGATATCTGGAAAATTCATCAAAAAAAAAAATTAGTGATTGAATATTATATAATCTTATCAAATTTGAAAGTGAAAATATTAATTCAAGAAAATCAAAAAATAGTTATTAAAGAATATGGAAAATATAATTGCATTTATCTTCAAAATATTTAAAATGTATTTATTATATACTATATTTATATAATGTCAATTTATTTTTTAATATTTCATATAATTTAAATTTAATTTTTAAAATATTATTATTATATATTATAAATTTTCAAATAAAAATTATAATGTAATATATAATTAATATAAAATATATATTATACGTATAAAAATAAAAAATATATATTATATGTATAAAAATTAAAAAATATATATTATTATATATTTTTTTAATAATAAAAATTATTAAATACAAATATAAAATTATTATAATTACAAATTAATACAAATTAATTTAACATGTAGATATAATGCAACACATAATTACTATATAATACATATTTTATATAATTGATGGAAAATATGATTACATTTATATTTAAAAAAAATTAAATGTATTTATCACATCTTATATTTAAATATAATGTGGAAAAAAAAAATAGTATTTTATATAATGTAAATTAATTTTTTTAAATGTTATTATTATTATATTTATTATATATTATAATGTATATTAAAAATTATTAAATAAAACTATAATTTAAATAATTAATAACAAATTTATAGTAGAAATTATTATAATTAATAAATAATATATTTTCATATAATACAAATCAAATTAATATATAAATATATGTATTATTATATATTGTATTATATTTATATATTAATTTAATTTGTATTATATAAAAATATATTATGTATTTTATCTAAAATAAGTTTTTAGATAATAATTATTATATGTATTAATGCATGGATGCTCCTTGCATCTAATTAGTTCTTAGGTAAATGTTAAAATCAAAATATTTATTTTTATAGTAATTAGTTCTTAAGTAATAATTACTATATGTATTTTTCATGGATGATGCATGTATGTCCTTATGCATCTAAATAGTTCTTAGGTAAAAATAGTTAATAATTACTATATGTATTATCCATGGATGATGCATGGATGACTCTAAAAATAAATATTTTAATTTTAACATACAAATTAAGTAATAGAAATTTAAATAATGGTTGTAAGGACTAAGTTTACATCAATATTTAAAAAATTATTAAACATACAAATAATTTAAATAAAAACACAAGCTCTTAATAAAATTACAAATAAAATAATAATTGAAAGAAAAGTATCAACACTTAAAAGTAAATTAAAATGTTTATACAATTCAATTTTATGTCAATTTTAAAATTTATTAAGAGTATAATTTTTTTATGGTAATCATATAAACAAATTAAATAAGAGAGCAGTCACTAAACATTAAATTAATCAAAATTATGAGAATTAAATTTAAATCATTCTTCAAAAATTATTAAACATATTATAGAAATGGAATATTTGAGTAAACATATAAATAAATTATATAAAAAGATAAACATTAAATACAATTTAAATTGACAATCATAAAAATTATAAATCTCTTTTACAAGATTATTAAATATAAAAATTATTTAAAGAAGACTATAATTTTATAATAAGATAATATTAATATTTTTTTAAATAATATTAACTGTAAATACAAATACAATTCAAATAAAAAGTATTAAAAAATTAAATCTTTTAAAAAAATTATTAAATATAAAAATAATTTAAAAAATTGAAGCTAGATATTTTTAAATTATTTTTTATATTTAATAATTAAATTATTATTTAACAAATTTTAAAAAATCTTCATATACATAAATTATCACTTTTAAAATAATTAAAATAAATATATTATATTAAATGCATATATATACATAAAAAATAAAATATTAAAAAATAAAGTTATTAAGCTACATTCTCAAAATTATACTGCATTAAATCGACGGCTGGAAAAATCAAAGGTTGATGATGCTGGGTTGATGTGACAGCAGTGGAGAGGCACGAAACTGCAGGTATCGGTAGGCAGGCACGGCACTGGCAGCATTTATGTGGAGGCATGGCATGGCATCCATGACCCGGTGCATTCCTGGGGCTGGATAGTTAGTGCCTGTTATAGGCAGGGCCACTCAAGAGTGAAAGATGAGGTTATCCGTACTTTGGACATTTTCTTATCCATACGCCTTACTTCTAGTAATTGCGCAAATTTCCGAACGTGTAAGTTGCAGAAGCCATCCAGGGAGCTCGGAGTGCATGTAAACCGTCCCTTACGATATTTTGATAGGATATTTGCGCAACTGAAGGCTATCTATACGGTAAAACTTTTTCAAGGGGCAAGTATTGCCGACAAAGCTTTCAAGGGTGGTGGGTCCACACGTCTTATCCGCCTAATGTTGAGATCTGTGTAACCGACCTATGAAAGGCACGCGTCAGTCGAAGATGGATCCGACGGCTCCAGTAAGCCGCGTCGTGAACGTGTCCTTCGCTAAATCGCTATAAATTCGCGCTCTCTTCCTACTATTTTAACATCCAAACTATCTCGCTTACAGAAAATTATCTCTTGTAATTCCTTTTATTTTCTTGGTTGTTAAGTTTCTCTGTTGCAATGGCGGAAGGAAATGCACCAGAGCATAAGGATCGCGGGCTCTTCGGTTTGTTTGGGAAGAAGAAAGAAGATGAAGCACATCAGCAGCATGGCAGTGCCGTGGATCAGCACGGACAGGGACACGTGGCCGGTGTAGCTCCATATGGGCAGGGACACGTAGGCGAGGTTCATGGCGAAGGTAAGAAGAAACAAGAAGGGGGCCACACGGGAAAGCTGCATCGATCCAACAGCTCTTCTTCCAGCTCTGTAAGTTTTGGTTGGCTATGACTACTTTAATTTATTTTAGTGAAAGTTTACTCGGCTTAGATCTGATGAAATAGCTGTGTCCTGTCTTGTGAGATAGGTTTATTTGATGGTCTATTTGAATGTGTTTTTTAAGCTTTTTGTCGGCTCTCTCAGACTGTAGGTGTATGAATTATGGAGCTCTTGTGGTTTAGGGTAATCTATTCTCTCAAATTTGTCTGAGCTAGTATGGTCTCATTTTTTATGGTGTAGGGTTTTAGTGTTCAATAAGCCTTGATCTTTGATCTTCAGTTAGTTTTTGGAAGTGCCATTAAATCTCATCAACAGATCAACACTTTCTGCTTTCTTCTGTATTCTATCTCTTCTTTTTAAACTAAATTTGGTTTTATTTTGTTCTATCCTTGATATGATCTCCATGATTATGTACGTAGCAAGTTTTGATCCATTATCTTGTGGTATAACAGATTAACTTCTTCAACAGAGCAAGGGTTTGCCTGACTTAATTTCTCAAAATTGTATTTTCCGTGTGCATTCTATGTTATCTTTACTTTCATTAATTAAATCTGGTTTTTTTTTTGCGTCATTTGAAGCTGAGAATTTGTCTGTGTGCTTTCTGTGTTATCTTTACTTTCATTAATTAAATCTGGTTTATTTTTTTGCTTCATTTGAAGCTGAGAATCTGGCAGCCGCTTTATGCACATATCAAGTCTTGATTTTGAGTTATTCAACTACTCTGTCAGACCAGGGGTCACTCTGTTAATTCTATTTTCCTTCTTTTTTTTTATAATAATTTGGATGCTGATGAAATGAATTTACAGTTTATTTCACTGAAATGTATTTGATCTGATGAAATTAACGTGTTTACAGTCTAGCGAAGAGGAAGATGAAAAGGGAGAGAAGAAGAAGAAAAAGAAGGGTGGATTGAAAGACAAGATAAAGCTACCTGGAGGACATGACAAGAAACAGGAAGAGTACGGCCATGGCAAGACTGAAGAACAGGGCGAAAAGAAGGGGTTGATGGATAAGATCAAAGAGAAGATTCCTGGACACAACAAAGAGGAAGAAAAAAGGCATTGAGAAGTTGTGTGTAGCTACGCTTTTGTTGAAATATACTGAGGTTGTGTGTATGCCGCTCATCTTCTATATATAATAAGAATGTAATGGTTTCTGTTTTCTTGTAATTGCAATGTTTAGTTGGGGCTCTCTGTTTTTCCTCTGATCTACTTTGAAGAGGGTATTTACATGAGGAGTTCAACTACTTGGGAAGTTGCGACTTCTGAGTGGTTTTAATAAGGTGGAGAATTGGGAAGTACCTGGGGTTTTTATACCTGCAGTATTTGTACAACCATTGTAAATTGGTAAAAAAAAATTTAAAAAACTAGTATAATAGAAGACTTCCATATTTGATTATAATCGTATAAATTATGTGCAATTGGAATAAAAACATTTGTAAAATCATGGTGGTTTTGGAAGAGACATATTTTTTAAGCTTTCCCAAAACATATTGGGAGTCAAACTATTAGTCATTCTTATATTTGTAGAATAACTAAAAACAACCTCTACAAAAATAATGTCTACCAAATACAGTCATATTCACATTCACAAATCAAAATTACTGTAAATATTCATATAAAAGCACAAAAATATAAAATTTCAGCTCTTAAATTGAAGACCCTTACTGCGCTAAATACGAGTAGTATTGCTAATCTCAGATATGCATGTGTCTATAGTAGGGGACAGCAATTTGCATTTTTAAAATCCAAAATAGAAATCTAATTTGCATTCATAGAAAATTCTCTTTTGAATTGAAGACGCATCCTAATATTGTCATATATCAGTTATACGAGTCAAAAACTTTTCTTTTTTCTTTGCCCTTCTAGAAGATATTATTTTTCTGTTTCGTTTTCTGTTTTCTTTGTCCTTCTATTTTTGTGTTTCGTTTTCTGTTTTCTTTGTCCTTCTAGAAGACATTATTTTTCTGTTTTTTTCTTTTTTCTTTGTCTTTCTAGAATACATTATTTTTCTGTTTCGGGGGCCTTTGTTAACAGTGGTGGTTTTTGGGTTCTTTTATATCTATTCTATTTGTAAGGCAAGGACCAATAGTAGGGATAGAAGTAGTAGTCTTTCAATAGATTTCACAGTGGAACATTTAATATCCACTTGCAAAACACTTTTTTTGGCATAAAGTACATAATCTTGTGGATCGTGTGAGTCCACATAAGCCAAACATGTTCAGGGAACTCAGTGCCCTACTATGGTCTCCTATGTGTTTTTACAAAAAAATGCTGATGTGGCCTTAAAAATTAACTTTTTCAAGTAAATGAGTTGGCAAGTAAACTGTTGTACAAAATTGAGACTTTTTTGAAATTATATGCTATGAAATTCAAACACCCAAAACTAGGCTGACCTACTATGAGCTTCCTATAGATTTTTATGAGGATGAATTTTTTGAAAATTGTTTTTTTAAGATTTTTAAAATATCGAAGTAGGGGAAAAGACCCAATTGCTGCCCATGATCCAATATTGGTTTACTTTTTGTTCACCTTGACACCCCAATAACTATTTACATTTTAATCATTACATTGTTTTAATTATGACAATAAAAATTTACAAATTACACCAATATATGTTCACTATTGAATGTGTAGTTGACAAAAATAAATAAAACACATTGAAAACACTTTAAATTTTTGTGGGATTTTATTGTTTGTCTAATAAACAGGTTTTGGCGAAGTGGTAAAGATGTATGGGACGAAAGTTTTAAAACACCTTTTTTGAACACTTTTCGTTTTACGGGTTTCACAAGGTGTGTTTTAAATATCCAAAAACTATTTTTTTTTTTAAGGTCCTAACTTGCTTATGAAAAAGTCCAAAATAAATAAATTGAAATAGGACCTATTTTGCACTCTACACGAATGCGCGAAGTTAGGCCTCATGGCTACTAATACGTTTCCCCTATATGTCTCAAAGAAGTAGCATTAATAGAAGGTTCAAATCTATGTGTTATTTTAGAATTCTAGTTTTTCTTTAAGCTAAAAGAAATTGGGCCTCAAAGTGATGTTTCAAGGATGTAGCATTCTTATTTAGATAAACTCAAATTTGCATTACTTAAGAATTGTAGACGTTAATTCCGTCGTAAACAAGTTCCCAAGTTAAAAGTTGGGTCTTTCATGATGTCATAAAAGTATTCTTGAATGAAAATAATTTGATTTTAAAATTCATGACGTCATAAAGTAATCGTGAAAGAAAATAATGGAGTTAATTTAAGTGTTTAATTTGTTAATTTTTAGCATTCTTGATATTTTAATGTATTGCTTTTTTTTTTTTTAAATAATTTTTTAAAAGTCGATCAAAGAGAAAATATTGTTCTTTTTATTGTTGATAGTTTGGAACAATGGTATGTTTTTGTTATTTGGTAGAGAAATTGTCGAATATTGAGGACACAAGGATCTCTTTTACAAGAGACCAAGTTTGTGGAGCGGACACAAGGATGCACTGTCAATTATTTAATTATTGTCTAATATAATATTTTCATTATTAATCAAATTACTTTATGTTTCACTTTATCATTAATTTTTTATTAAATAAATAAATCTTATTTATTTAATTATATCTTTAATTCCCTATTCATGTTTATTCAATTATGTCTTAAATGAAAATGATTAGTTATTTAATTAATATTCACCCACTTTTCAAATTAAATGATTATTTTGATTATTTAATTATCCTCTTTTTAAGATAAACAATTATTTTAATTATTTAATTCTCCACATTCACGTTTCTTAAATTAAATAATTACTTTAATTATTTAATTATCATTTTCCCTCTCAACAACCACACCCACTTTTCAAATTAAATAATTACTTTGATTATTTAATTATCCTCTTTTTAAGATAAATAATTATTTTAATTATTTAATTCTCCACATTCACATTTCTTAAATTAAATAATTACTTTAATTATTTAATTATCCTATTCCCTCTCAACATTATCCACTTCTTCAAATAAATAAGAAAAAACATTTTATTTATTTATCTAATTTCCACTTGCACATTCCTCAAATAATTAATTATTTAAGTAATTATTATCTCATGCATCCCCACCTTGTTCGTAACAAACACTCTCTTCCGAGTAATCAATGTTAATCCACTGATCAATTAAATTAGTTCACTCCAACTCAATGCGAGTTAACAAAGAAATCAAATCCCTTAACTGATCAAAATCAATTCCTCATGCAAACAATTAATTGAAATCCCGCAACCAGTTGCAGTTAGTTAACTCGTTCATCAGTTCCTCTCAAGGATTCTTGACCATTAATCTTGATTGTCCATTCAAATCAAAAATTTCTATAAAAACACCTCTCATTCCTCTTTGAAGGCTAACCACGAATCTTTGATATTTGGCATCCTATATCAATTATCAGTATCTTGAGCTTGAAGTAATATAGTGCATACAAATTCTAAGATCAAGGCAAGGATCAAATGGAGAAGAGCAATGAAGGCCATTCAAGGGTAACATAGGAAGGTATTATTGTGTCAATCTATTGTCTTCTATGTTGCAATTGTTCTTTATTGTTTGATTTATCTTGAATTACAATTAGTGGTTGTATTTATTCATGCGTTATATGAACCTCATTTCCTGGTCGACAGGTGGAATCAGTCGAGACAATGCAAGTTTTGTTCATTTTTTTTCTCCAACTATATGGGATTCCATTCTAATAATCAAATGGAATTTGGGGCTATTATTTTGGCCCCTGAACTGGCCCATGCGAATGGATGGAGGCGAGTTGTATGAGGGATTGATTCTGTGGTGTTGGTTTCCCTTATGAATAATAAGAATTTTCAAAATACTTCTTGGAAGTTAGCTATGGTGGCCAAGCAAATTCTCTATATGCCAAGGGAAGTTTGAAGTTGTTTTCTTTCTTTGAATGCTCCAAGGGAGTGGAATAAGGTTGTTTTCTTAGCCAAATGGGCCTCTAAGGGAGGATGTGGTTGACAAATCAAGGATTGGGATGAATTGGGTCATGTTAAATCTCAACTACTTATATATATTCTTCATGAGGATCAAGGAAATTGGATCTAGATGGATGGGTTGGATGATTAGAAGTAGTGTTCAACCTTGGAATGATTCTTTTTCCTTTGTTAGTTGATTGTATAGGCTCTAGTGGGTCCTTTTTTTGATGTATATTATCATGGCTATGGTCATCTGAAAATATTACTGGTGCTCTTGTATGTACATATGCCTTTAATTTAATATAATGTTTTTTTTCCCTCAACGAAAAAAACATGAAAAGAAGGGGCTGAAGGATAAGATTAAAGAGAAGCTTCCTGGACACAGCAAAGAGGAAGAAAAAGGGCATTGAGAAGTTGTGTAGCTATGCATATTTATCGTCTTTTTGTTTGAAGCATATTGTGGGTTGTATGTATGTTGCTTATCTTCTATATATAATAAGAATGTAATGGTTGGTATTGTCTTGTAATTATAATGTTTTGTTGAGGCCCTCTGGTTTTTCTCTGATCTACTTTTAAGATGGTATTTACTTGAGAGGATTTCAACCACTTGGGAAGTTGTGACTTCTAAGTGGTTTTAATAAGGTGGAGAATTGGGAAGTACCTAGGGTTTTTTTACCTCCAGTATTTGTACAAAAAACTTTGGGCTATAAGATTACATTATACCTACTATATTTGCAAGGCTTGAGCACATAACCATTGTAAATTGATAAAAAAAAGTTAAAAAACTAGTAATCATAATAGAAGACTTCCATATTTGGTAATAGTTATCTAAATTTTATGCAATTGGAATAAAAACATTCGTAAAATCATCATGGTTTTGGAGATGGGAATATATTTTTTAAGCTTTTAACAACCTTAGCAAATGTCGATGAACAAAATATGAAAAATTATAATCAGATCAAAATAATTTTAGAAATTTATGTAGGTTTCTAAACCTCTGTCAGTTTCCAATGAGGTTGTTGAAACCATGCTTTCCTTCGATGGTAAATAATCTTCAACTCCTTGTCTTTTTCGGAAAGTAGAATAATGAAAATTGCATGATGAAGATGATATTTTGGAACCATACATAGCTTTCAAAACCTTTGTCAGTCCTCAACAAGGTTATTGAAAGCAATCGATGCATCGAAAAGCTTTACTAGTTGTTCTCTTTCAAAATTCCAAAAGGATGTCATAATGAAATGTGAGATTGGAGAACTCCCACAGGCCAACCTTAAGGGGAGCAATTAATGGCTATCTACCACTCCTTATCATTAAATGAGATTGTTTATAGGCTAATTGAGCTATCTAGAGGGCTCATTTTAACTGGCATTTGGGGAATAATTCTATGCAAGGTGGAGGTGAAATTGCAGAATAACATGTAGCTGGTAATTCTTTGAGTTTGGGGACACAATTTAAAGGTATGATACTCCTCTATTGACCTACAATTTATAGGAAAATAATTCAATAGTGCCCTAGTTGAGAAGAATTGCACATTTTCATATCACTCGCATGAACAAATCCATTTGAGAATTGTACATATATTTTTGGGTACTCTTTCACCATGAAACTCAAGTACTAGGGTTACAAACATTTGTCTAGTTTAACCAGCACTATGTTGAAAATTGGAGATATAAAATTAGGGCACACAAATTTAAGCGAATTCTAGGAGAGAATTGATAAAGAGAATCGATCGCCCATCACCCAAAGGCTAATTGAAAGTGGGTTACTACAAGCAACAATATTTCTAGTAGCAATTCAGTGCCCTAATTTGGTATTGGAATGCATAAACCATCATGAACTCCAAACAAGGGAAGTGGGAATGAATGAAAACAATTTGGTGGTGAAAATTGAAATGAATTTTTTTGCCTCTTGCTTGAAAATTTTGGAAAGGGAAGTGTATGCAAATTTTGATTTTTCCTCCTATGCATTTTTAGAAAATAAAAGATGGTATAGGAATGTAATTGCTCATGAATGGTTTGCCACACCAAAGAAAGGAAAATCTCCGCTACCTAAGAATATGCACAAAAACCATTTCATTAATGAAATCTCTGATATAATTGTGCTCCTACATAGATTGAAAGGTAGTGAAAGAGAACATGACTCTGAGGAATGGATGTATTTCTTTGTGATAATTATTATTCATGGCGGGCAATATTTGGACTAGGCACAACTTATCAACAACCAAATGCATTCAATGATCACTCACTTCTCGATTAATAGGTTTTTCTACATGTCATCTTATTTTCTTTATATCATTACTTGTACTAGATTGTGTCCAAGACTAAAACCAAATGCAGTTCAAGGTCAAAACATCTAAATCTTTGATTATTATGACAAATTGCAGTTAGAAAAGAGTTACCATCATTTTAGGAGAGTAAACAATACGTTTACTTTGAGAATGGTCAAGGATATTCAAGGGGATATAGGTTTGAGAATCTCTCCTAAGGCTACACAACTAATTAACACATATGGAAGCTATTTCATATAATTTCAAAGATTTTTATATATTAGAATTGGTGGTTCTAACAGTTTTCCACTCAAACTCCCTAAATATGTTGAAGATAATTTTTTTTTATAGAGGTATATAGACAAATGACTGAGGTGAACAAGAGATGCCAAAAAAGAATGAAAATTGGTGTACAGCTTCCCATCAGGCTTGACCCCTTTTCTTGTAATTCCATGTTTGATGCCCTCAATATTGAGAGGGATCATGTTAAATACACATTGCAATTCTATGGTAGAAGGTTTTAGGTTTTGATAGTAAAAACTTTGTGAAAAGTAATTTGTAGTTGGGTCCTATTTTCAATCATATTCTAGACTTAGAAGATTATTGGGTTGATTATGCAGACAAATATGAAGTACAAAGGAGAAGTTGGATGAGGCTAACTCTGAGTGTGACACCCCATCTTGTTGTTACTGATTTAATTTTATCTTCACAAGTAAATAGGATGATAAATGCAATCATGATGTTGATATGTTTGTTAAATGAATGGAATACTGAAATAGGTATTAAAAGATATTATTGCTTTGGAAGAGTAAAATTATGTTTACATTGATAAAGAACATGTATTTCTATATGAATATGCTAAAGTTTTATGATGCATATGAATTTATTATGAACATCTAACTACCTTGGTTTTGTACTAAGCTGGTTGCAGGGACAGGTTCAATCCTCTGGAAAGGAGGGGAAGTATCTGTTAGTGTAATTAATTAATTATTACACTAGCATATGTTAACTTAGGTTTTAATTAATCATATTAGTCTTAAGTTGCATTTAATCATTTAATAAAGTTGTTGAGATAAGACTCCCTTCTAGAAGATGAGTTGTCTTTTCTAGAACTTATCTCCATCTTGTTATCATTCCTTAGGTAGTTGGTTAGGGTTTCTTGTTGTCAAATGAAGTGTGATTTGAACACTTGACAACATCCTTTGCATTTTAGGTTTAACAGTTGCCTATATAATCAAACATATGTACTCTTTGTAAATCATCTGATAGATCATAATAGAATCTCTATTTTGAATGCCATTATCATACTTTCTTTGTGGTTGAATATTTCTTCCTTGTAAAGGTCCTCCATTGAAGATTGTATTGCAGCTTCATCAAGGACACCTGTGCATCCATCATTCCAACATGGTATCAGAGCTATTCCAGTGAAGGTTCATCACAGGATCAAGAAAGTTTGGCTAGTGAGATTCTTTAGCAAGTAAGGGTTTGTTGCAAGCCATTTTTTATTGGAGCCGTCATCATATTTGCTTCAAAAATCCAGTTTTCACTCATTTGCAGGAAAAACGATTTTTGGGTTTTGTAGCCAGCATCGAAATCTGAATTGGGTATCTTTTAGATTTTGCATATCTTACACAAATCTGGAGAAAATCATAGTCTAAAAAACATCGGGCATCATTTTTCTACCGGTAGAAGTTTAAAAAAAATCAAATTTTCATCTTCTGCTTGTTGGATCAAGAAACGATTTATGGGTTTTTATTTTTGTTTACAAACAGTGAATAGATTTTCCAAAAATCAAATTAGAAATAAACGTTTTTCCTAGAAAACCCGTTTCCTGCAGGCTAAATTCAGTTTATTTTTATTTTTATTTGAGAGTATATATTGTTGTTTTATGTCATGGATACACATAATATTGCACCCCTTACTCCATTCTACTATTTTGGTTGGAAAAAACAAATGGAGATTCACTTGAAACATAAAGGGTTGTATAGGGTAATCATGGGTACAAAAATTGAACCTACAGGTGTTGCTGAAAAGAGAAAGTGGTTTAATAGATGAGATGAAGCTTATGGTACATTATGTCTTTCTCTTTCTTCTGACCTTCTTTTTCATATTGAGTCTTGCACTACACCCCATGCGGTTTGGACTACTTTGCAGTCTTTGTTTGGGAAGCAGGATACTATGAGAGGGTTTTAGTTAGATAATGAGCTTATTGGCTTAAATCCTAGGGATTTTGACAGCATCTAGGAGTTTTTCACCAAACTCAAGTCTCTTAGATTGCAGTTGTCACAATGTGGTGTTCAAAAGGAAGACTCTCAGTTGATATTGTCCATTCTTTCTAAGCTTGGACCAGATTATTCAGTTTTTGTTTTTATCTTTTATGCTACTAGGGATGCACTTGGTACTAGATTTACTATGTCTTCTTTTGATGATTTTGCATCTTCTCTCACTCGAGAGCAGGCCAAGTTGGCCAATATGGGCAAGTTGAAGCCCTCTTCATCACAGGCAGTTATTGCATCACAGGAGCTCAGAGATCAAAAGGCTTCTACAGGAAAAGGAATGAAACAAAAATAAAAGGATTCCAAATCTTATGAGCAGTAGAAGGAGTCCTCAGATTCATCATCCTCTTCTAAGGGGAAATAATTTAGGAAGGAGAAGGGCCCATGTGCATATTGCAAGAGAGAAGGACATGCAAAACATAATTGCTACAAAAAGGACATTGATGAGCTGAAGAATCTTCTTCAAAAACATCAGATTGATTTTCCTTCTAGGATGTCTACACCATCTCCTTCCCCTCCTCCTCCTCCTCCTCCTTCTTCTTCTTCTTCTTCTTCTTCTTTAGTACAACATGACAGGCGCACAATTGGTTTACATAGTTCATCAGATATGAAGGGACATGCTCTTTGTGCTTCTTCGAGTTTTGGATCAGGGAGATGGCTTCTAGATTCAGGAGCATCTCATCATATGGCTTCTACACAGACTATGTTCACTTCCTTTGAGTCTCACACTATGTCTCCTATTTTGATGGGAAACAATACATACATGAGTGTTAGAGGGAAGGGGTGTATTAGTTTTGGGGACAACACTTTTCAGGATGTCTTGTGTGTTCCTCATTTGATGAACAACCTTCTTTCTATCTATCAAATCACACATGGAGGCAATGGAAGGTCTCTGGAGTTCACATCTGATTCAGTTATCATCAGAGACTTGGAGAGTAGAGCAGTTATTGCTACTGGGGTGGTGGATCACTCATCTCGGTTGTATTCCTTTACAGATTTTGCTACTAATGGTGCTTCTATTCCTACAACTATTCATCACACTTCTAGTGTGAATCATCATTCAGAGGAGACATTTGGCTACTTGAACATTGGAGTTCTCACTTCAGATCCTACTCTTGAGCCATCCATTCCATCTCATTCACCTACTGTTGCAGTTGTTGATACTTCTATGACTACAGGTGTAGTTTCTTCTATTTCAGTGTAGCAAGATCCAGTTGATCATCCATCTTTGGAGGTTCCTATTCAGTCTTCACCCACTTTGACTTCTTCATTTGTTGAGGTCACACCTGATTCTGTGGAGACATCATGGGCTACACCTACTTCACCTTCAGAGATTGCTTTCATTCGGCCTCTTCCCTCTCACTTCTTTCAAGAGATGTTGTTTCTTCAGTTCTTTTGGGGCTACTTCATTCTGGGGGGGATCTATGGTCTCTTTCTTCCTCTCTTCTGGGGGGGTTATTTCATGTATCTTTGTGATGGATGGTGTCCTTGGGGGGTCTTATGGAGTCCTCCATCCTTCATCACTTAGTTGCTCTTTGCATTCTATTTTGGGGAGGAGTTTTGTTCCCACTGGGTTTTCTCCTTTACCCCAGTTAGTTTAGTTTGCATTGCATTTGTACTTGGGTACCTAAAATGGCCATCAATCGGGACCCATCATCATCATGCATAATCATTGCATTTTTCATTTCCTCCCTAAGTTGCACTTATGGGGGGGTGTTAGTGTAATTAATTAATTATTACACTAAAATAAGTTAACTTAGGTTTTAATTAATCATATTAGTCCTAAGTTGCATTTAATCATTTAATAAAGTTGTTGAGATAAGATTCCCTTCTAGAAGATGAGTTGTCTTTTCTAGAACTTATCTCCATATTGTTATCATTCCCTAGGTAGTTGGTTAGGGTTTCTTGTTGTCACATGAAGTGTGATTTGAACACTTGGCAACATCGTTTGCATTTTAGGTTTAGCACTTGCCTATATAATCAGACATATATACTCTTTGTAAATCATCTGATAGATCATAATAGAATCTCTATTTTGAATGCAATAATCATACTTTCTTTGTGGTTGAATATTTCTTCTTGGCAAAGGTCCTCCATTGAAGATTGTATTGTAGTTTCATCAAGGACACCTGTGCATCCATCATTCCAATAGTATCACTAAGGAGAAGTGATTGGTTGGGTAACCTTTATGAAACCTATCTGAGCTTAAACATGCACTCACTTATAGAATGATAGATTCATGTCATAGTTTGGGGAAAACTAGTAAGTAATCCTTTTGTATGATGTGTTTTCATTAGGAAGATCATGATTTTTGTTTGGAGCATTCTTGGTTTGTGTTGAGTGCTCGATGTATGTGAGTCCTTTCTTGTATTTCTATACTCGATCGATGGGATATAATAAGACATGCAGGTATTGTGTGGTATGAAATATGTCCTACAATATCAGTTATAACAAATCAAACACACCTTCATGAAATGTATTATATAAAAGGAAATCGAAATGACAAAAATAACAACTACAATTATATTCTTATTTCATTCCAGTTTCTCTAAACCAAAGGAATCCTGGAAAATCATACTTTCAGATCTTATTAGTCCTACACATGAACCTGCATTAGATTGACAACTTAAGCTATAAGATGCTACTAATGAAAGTCTACATGCCTATGTTTTTGGATTTTCAATGTTAGATGCTTGAAGATCAAATGATCCTATGATGAGATGATAAAAGAATCTAGATGCTAATATGAAGGATGATAATGTTGCAAGGTGTCACCCTTGATATCCTCGGTATGGGACAACGTGACACTCGAGCTTCATGACATGGTTTAACCGCTTCCTGTGGATCTTGGATCTTGTATAAATCCAACGGTTGTATCGGGCATTAACAGGTCGATGTTTTGGCGCAACGACAACCGTCTTTGCAACAATTGGTATCAGAGCCGAGGTCACAAGTTTGAACCCCTCACTTACACTGAGGGGGATTGTTGCAAGGTTTCGCCCTTGGTCTCCTTGGCATGGGCCAGTGAGATGCTCGAGCTTCGTGACATAGTTTAATCGCCTCTTATGGATCTTGGATCTTGTATAAATCTAGTAGTTGTATCGGGCATTAATAGGTCGATATTTTGGTGCAACGACAACTATCTTTGCAACAAATAATCTATTGGAAATGCTAAATGAAGGATGGAATGAATTAAGCTATCCAAAATAAAATTGCCATTATAACACTATATGAACTAAAAATGCAAAAACTAAGCTAACAAGCTCTCCAAATTCTCTCACAAATGTAATAAAATTCAGCAACATAAACTTATCAAATTCTTCCTATTGAAAAGTTGTAGCAAAAGGTCCTATTTATAGATTTTCTAAGGCTCAAGGTGATGTGGCAACAATGGACAGTCGAGATTGTGATCCTACGGCATCAACGTTCGAGCACGAGGAGGTTGGAGAGAATCAGCGAGATGGTTCCCTTCAACAAGACAAATTGCCAAGTGTTAAAGGGAGTCACAGAGAAGGAGGAGCCATGTGTCTAAGTTAGTTCCGAACTGGTTGCAAATTTGTTGAAGATAGTTCATATTTTTGAATTTATAAAATTCATTTTTGTGAGACACATGATGAGGTGGCAGGTAAGTTGGAGGGTAGTTAGAGGAAATATGTAGAAATATGCTTAAATTGAATTAAAAATTCTATTTAAAAGAAGATGGTAAATTAGCAAGATGCCAATTATATATTTAATTCTCTATTCTATCTTGATTAATTAAATAAATCATGTTTATTCAATTATGTCTTAAATAATAATTATTAGTTATTTAATTAATATTCACCCACTTTTCAAATTAAATAATTACTTTGATTATTTAATTATCCTTTTTTTAAGATGAATAATTATTTTAATTATTTAATTCTTCACATTCACATTTCTTAAATTAAATAATTACTTTAATTATTTAATTATCATATTCCCTCTCAACATTATCCACACCCACTTTTCAAATTAAATAATTACTTTGATTATTTAATTATCCTCTTTTTAAGATAAACAATTATTTTAATTATTTAATTCTCCACATTCACATTTCTTAAATTAAATAATTAAAGTAATTATTTAATTATCCTATTCCCTCAACATTATCCACTTCTTCAAATAAATAAGAAAAAATATTTTATTTATTTATCTAAGTTCCACTTGCGCATTCCTCAAATAATTAATTATTTAAGTAATTATTATCTCATGCATCCCTACCTTGTTCGTAACAAACACTCTCTTCTGGGTAATCAATGTTAATCCATTGATCAATTAAATTAGTTCACTCCTACTCAATGGGAGTTAACAAAGAAATCAAATCCCTTAACAGATCAAAATCAATTACTCATGCAAACAATTAATTGAAATCTTGCAACCAGTTGTAGTTAGTTAACTTGTTCATCAATTCCTCTCAAGGATTCTTGACCATTAATCTTGATCATCCATTCAAATCAAAATTTTCTATAAAAGCACCTCTAATTCCTCTTTGAAGGCTAACCACGAATCTTTGATATTTGGCATCCTATATCAATTATCAGTACCTTGAGCTTGAAGTAATATAGTGCATACAAATTCTAAGATCAAGGCAAGGATCAAATGGAGAAGAGCAATGAAGGCCATTCAAGGGTAACATAGGGAGGTATTATTGTGTCAATCTATTGTCTTCTATGTTGCAATTGTTCTGTATTGTTTGATTTATTTTGAATTACAATTAGTGGTTGTATTTATTCATGCTTTATATGAACCTCATTTCCTGGTCGAGAGGTGGAATCAGTCGAGACAATGCAAGTTTTGTTCATTTTTTTTCTCCAACTATATGGGATTCCATTCTAATAATCAAATGGAATTTGGGGCTATTATTTTGGCCCTTGAAATGGCCCATGCGAATAGATGGAGGCGAGTTGTATGAGGGATTGATTCTATGGTGTTGGTTTCCCTTATGAATAATAAGAATTTTCAAAATTCTTCTTGCAAGTTAGCTATGGTGGCCAAGGAAATTCTCTATATGGCAAGGGAAGTTTGAAGTTGTTTTCTTTCTTCATGCTCCAAGGGAGTGGAATAAGGTTGTTTTCTTAGCCAAATGGGCCTCTAAGGGAGGACATGGTTGACAAATCAAGGATTGGGATGAATTGGGTCATGTTAAATCTCAGCTGCTAATATATATTCTTCATGAGGATCAAGGAAATTGGATCTAGATGGATGGGTTGGAGGATTAGAAGTGGTGTTCAACCTTGGAATGATTCTTTTTCCTTTGTTAGTTGATTGTATAGGCCCTAGTGGGTCCTTTGTTTGATGTATATTATCATGGCTATGGTCATCTGAAAATATTACTGGTGCTCTTGTATGTATATATGCCTTTAATTTAATATAATGTTTTTTTCCCTCAACAAAAAAAACATGAAAAGAAGGGGCTGAAGGATAAGATTGATAAAGAGAAGCTTCCTGGACACAACAAAGAGGAAGAAAAAGGGCATTGAGAAGTTGTGTAGCTATGCATATTTATCGTCTTTTTGTTTGAAGCATATTGTGGGTTGTATGTATGTTGCTTATCTTCTATATATAATAAGAATGTAACGGTTGGTATTGTCTTGTAATTGTAATGTTTTGTTGAGGCCCTCTAGTTTTTCTCCGATCTACTTTGAAGAGGGTATTTACTTGAGAGGAGTTCAACCACTTGGGAAGTTGTGACTTCCAAGTGGTTTTAATAAGGTGGAGAATTGGGAAGTACCTAGGGTTTTTTAACCTCTAGTATTTGTATTAAAAAATTGGGCTATAAGATTACATTATACCTACAATATTTGCAAGGCTTGAGCACATAACCATTGTAAATTGATAAAAAAAAGGTTAAAAAACTAGTAATCATAATAGAAGACTTCCATATTTGATGCTAGTCATCTAAATTTTATGCAATTGGAATAAAAACATTTGTAAAATCATCATGGTTTTGGAGATGGGAATATATTTTTTAAGCTTTTGACAACCTTAGCAAATGTTGATGAAGAAAATATGAAGAATTATAATCAGATCAAAATAATTTTAGAACTTTATGTAGGTTTCTGAACCTCTATTGGTTTCCAATGAGGTTGTTGAAACCATGCTTTCCTTTGATGGTAAATAGTCTTCAACTCCTTGTCTTTTTCGGAAAGTAGAATGATGAAAATTGCATGATGAAGATAATATTTTGGAACCATACATAGGTTTCAAAACCTTTGTCAGTCCTCGACAGGGTTATTGAAAGCAATCAACGCATCGAAAAGCTTTACTAGTTGTTCTCTTTCAAAATTCCAAAAGGATATCATAATGAAATGAGAGATTGGAGAGCTCGCACACGCCAACCTCAAGGGGAGAAATTAATGGCTATCTACCACTCCTTATCATTAAATGAGAGTGTTTATAAGAAAATTGAGCTATCTAGAGGGCTCATTTTAACTGGCATTTGGGGAAGAATTCTATGCAAGGTGGAGGTGAAATTGCAGAATAACACAACTGGTAATTCTGAGAGTTTGGGGAAAAAATTTAAAGGTATGATACTCCTCTATTAAGGTACAATTTATAGGAAAATAATTCATTAGTGCCCTAGTTGAGAAAAATTGCACATTTTCATATCACTCACATGAATAAATCTATTTGAGAATTGTGCATATATTTTTGGGTACTTTTTCACCATGAAACTCAAGTACGAGGGTTACAAACATTTGTCTAGTTTAACCAACACTATGTTGAAAATTGGAGATACAAAATTAGGGCACATAAATTTAAGCGAATTCTAGGAGAGAATTGAAAAAGAGAATTGGTCGCCCATCACCCAAAGGTTAATTGAAAGTGGGTTACTAAAAGCAGCGATATTTATAGTAGCAAGTCAATGCCCTAATTTGGTATTGGAATGCATAAACCATTATGAACCCCAAACAAGGGAAGTGAGAATGAATGGAAACCGTTTGGTGGTGAAAATTGAAACAATTTTTTTTGCCTCTTGAAAATTTTGGAAAGGGAAGTGTATGCAAATTTATTTTTTTCCTCCTATGCATATTTAGAAAATAAAGGAAGGTATAGGAATGTAATTTCTCATGAATGGCTTGCCACACCAAAGAAAGGGAAATCTTTGCTACTTAAGAATATGCACATAAACCATTTCATTGATGAAATCTCTTATATAATTGTGCTCCTCCATAGATTGAAAGGTAGAGAGAGAGAACATGACTTCGAGAAATGGATGTATTTCTTTGTGCAAATTATTATTCATGGCTGGCAATATTTGGACTAGGTGCAACTTATCAACAACCAAATGCATTCAATGATCACTCACATCCCGATTAATAGGTTTTTCTACATGTCATCTTATTTTCTTTATGTCATTACTTGTACTAGATTGTGTCCAGGACTAAAAACAAATGGTTCAAGGTCAAAATGTCCAAATCTTTTATTATTATGACAAATTGCAGTTAGAAAAGAGTTACCATCATTTTAGGAGAGTAAACAATATGTTTAATTTGAGAATGGTTAGGTATTTTCAAGGGGATATAGGTTTGAGAATCTTCCCCAAGGCTACACAACTAATTAACACATATGGAAGCTATTTCATATAATTTCCAAGATATATATTAGAATTGGTGGTTCTAACAGTCTTCCACTAAAACTCCGTAAATATGTTGAAGATAAATTTGTTTTTATAGAGGTATGTAGACAAATGACTGAGGTGAACAAGAGACGCCAAGAAAGAATGAAAATTGGTATACAACTTCCCATTGGGCTTGACCCCTTTTCTTGTAATTCCATGTCTGATGCCCTCAATATTGAGAGGGATCTTATTAAATACACATTGCAATTCTATGGTAGAAGGTTTCAAGTTTCGATAGTAAAAAATTTGTGAAAAGTAATTTGCAATTAGGTCCTGGTTTCAATCATATTCTAGACTTAGAAGATTATTGGGTTGATTGTGCAGACAAATATGAAGTACAAAGGAGAAGTTGGATGAGGCTAAATCTGAGTGTCACACCCCATCTTGTTGTTACTGATTTACTTTTATCTTCATGAGTAAATAGGATGATAAATGCAATCATGATGTTGATATGTTTGTTAAATGAATGGAATACTAAAATAGGTATTAAAAGGTATTATTGCTTTGGAAGAGTAAAATTATGTTTACATTGATAAAGAGCATGTATTGCTATATGAATATGCTAAAGTATTATGATGCATATGAATTTATTATGAATGTCTAACTACCTCAATGTTGTACTAAGCTAGCTGCAAGGACATGTTCAATCCTCTGGAAAGTAGGGGAAGTATCACTCAAGAGAGGTGATTGGTCGGGTAACCTTTATGAAACCTATCTAAGCTTAGAAATCCACTCACTTATAGAATGATAGATTCATGTCATAGTTTGGGGAAAACTGGTAAGTAATCCTTTTGTATGTTGTGTTTTCATTAGGAAGATCATGATTTATGTTTGGAGCATTCTTGGTTTATGTTGAGTGCTCGATGTATGTGAGTCCTTTCTTGTATTTCTATACTCAATCAACGGGATATAATAAGACATGTATGTATTGTGTGGTATGAAATATGTCCTACAATGTCAGTTATAATAAATCAAACACACCTTCATGAAATGTATTATATAAAATGAAATCAAAATGACAAAAATAACAACTATGATTATATTCTTAATTCATTCCATGGTTCTCTAAACCAAAGGAATCCTGCAAAATCATGCTCTCGGATCTTATTAGTCCTGCACATGGACCTCCATAAGATTGACAACTTAAGCTACGAGATGCTACTAATGAAAGTCTACATGACAATGTTTTTGGATTTTCGATGTTAGATGCTTGAAGATTAAATGATCCTATGATGAGATGATAAAAAAATCTAGATGCTAAGATGAAGGATGATAACTTTGCAAGGTGTCGCCCTTGGTTTCCACGGCGTGGACCAGCGCGGTGCTCGAGATTTGTGACATGGTTTAATCGCCTCCTATGGATCTTGGATCTTGTATAAATCCAATGGTTGTATTGGGCATTAACGGGTCAATCTTTTAGTGCAATGACAACCGTCTTTGCAACAATCGGTATTAGATCCGAGGTCATAGGTTTGAACCCCTCGCTTGCACTGGGGTGGGATTTTTGCAAGGTGTCACCCTTGGTCTCCTTAGCATGGGCCAGCGAGACGCTCAAGCTTCGTGACATGGTTTAACCGCCTCTTGTGGATCTTGGATCTTGTATAAATCCAGTGGTTGTATGGGGCATTTACAGGTCGATATTTTGGTGCAACGACAACCGTCTTTGCAACAAATAATCTATTGGAAATTCTAAATGAAGGATGGAATGAACTAAGCTATCCAAAATAAAATTTCCATTATAACACTATATGAACTAAAAATGCAAAAACTAAGCTAACAAGCTCTCCAAATTCTCTCACAAATGCAATAAAATTCAATAACATAAACTTATCAAATTCTTCCTGTTGAAAAGATGTAGCAAAGGGTCCTATTTATAGATTTTCTAAGGCTCAAGGTGATGTGGCAACAATGGACGGTCGGGATTGTGATCCTGCGGCATCAACGGTTGAGCACGAGGAGGTTGGAGAGAATCAGGGAGATGGTTCCCTTCAACAAGACAAATTGCCAAGTGTTAAAGGGAATCACAAAGAAGGAGGAACCATGTGTCTTAGTTAGTTTCAAATTGGTTACAAGTTTGTTGAAGATATTCCATATTTTCCAATTTATAAAAATCATTGTGAGACACATGATGAGGTGGCAGGTAAGTTGGAGGGTAGTTAGAGGAAATATGTAGAAATGTGCTTAAATTGAATTAAAAATTCAATTTAAAAGAAGATGGTAAATTAGCAAGATGCCAATTTTAGAGAATATGCCAATTTGAATTTAAAAATTCAAATTTAATAGGAAGAGGGAAAACCAATTAAATAACAAATTGATTAATTTTTCCATTTAATTAATTTCGAAAGAAACTGAAATTTGGAAAAGGAGAAATAGAATATGAACCATATAAATAAATTTAACAATTTATTTATAATAGTAGAGGAATTAAGAATATTAATCAAATAGCGAGTATTTAATTAATATATTGCTCCAAACCATTTTTGCGTGCATACATTTTTCCCCTCTTTGAAGTGATGTGTGCACCCGCATTGTTTCAAAGAATAAATTTTCACAGACCACAGAGATAAAAAAATTTGACATGCCCCAAACTCCGATTTTACAACGATGATGAAAGGATGCCCCCTTTGGGAGGTAAATCAGGTATTTTTGAATTTCTGATGAATTTTTGAATTTTTTTGATGATTTAAATGATTTTTCGATGATGTGTTGATGATTAATAAATTTGATAAGGATGACCTGATTTATCTCCCAAAAACTAGAAGAGTTTTGCCATACTGCTGATTAGTTGATGAAAAGACCCCTTTGAAAAATTAAATAAAATGCCACCATAATTACTCCTCAATTAACCTTTAAAAGGGTAAAAAGGGTAAAAGATAAGTTCATTTATAACCTAAGCATTTTAAGGACTGAGAGCTTGCAGAGCAAAGATGAATAGAATTCCACGCCACACACACTGATTCGAGCGAGTTCGATGCCACTAGTGTTCGACCGCGTATAGACCTCCGGTATGTACCCCGAAAACCTCTTTTTGAATTTCAAAATTTTAGTTTTTTCACTTTAATTTCCTTTTGAAAATTTCAATTTTCCACGTTTTAGCGCATAGGCTAGGCGAATTAGCACATAGGGTACTTGCTTTAGCGCATAGGAAGCTTGTAATAGCGCATCCCATTAGATTAGCCCCAATATTAGATTAGCACATCCAAAACCTGATAGAGCGTATTAGGTTAGTAGATTAGCGCATCCGACAAGTTGTGCATCCATAAGGTAGAGTCGCTAAAAGGTTTGATAAAGTAGCACATTCGAGAAATGGCACATCGAGACTCTGTTTCAATGCATAGAATCTATTTTCCAGCGCATCAATGAAATAGCACATTAGGACTCTTGTCTAGCGCATCTAGTAGTTTTTCTAGCGCATCTGGTGAATTAGTGAATAAAAAACCTGTTTTAGCGAATTCAACGAAAATTGATGTTTTTGATGAATTCCTCCTATATTTTGATGATTGATGATCACATCAGTCGATGATAGGATGATTTTGATTGATAGGTTGATGATCGTCCTCATGATAGGTGAGGAACGATGAATAGGATAGGTTGATTGATGATCGTCCTCATGATAGGTGAGGAACGATAAAATAGGATAGATTGATGTTGAGCGATCTCATGACAAATGAGAATTGAATGACAGGATAGGTGCTCCTCGAGATTTGATCAAAATTTCACATGAGCTTATTTGATTAGATGATGTGCTTAATTGATAAGTTGATTGAATGATTTGATGACTTGATTTTTTGAATTGATTCTAGGAGGATGGCTTAGGAAACCTTCAGGTTCGTGAGCGCTTTCCGAGGACATGGGATATGATCCCGCAGCTGACTCCGACAAATCCTGCCATCATAGATTAGTGTGGGTTGACTTCATTGATTAACATGCCCAAGTACCAGATTAATCGAGGGCTACTGACAACACTTACACAGAGGTGGTATAGTGACCACAACACTTTTCATTTGTCGACGAGAGAGATGATAGTGACCTCGAAGGATGTTTATCCGATACTGAGGATACCAGTTATGGGATACCTATTCATGTATGATGCTGAGGAGTAGGGAGGGACAAACGCCCTATGAAATATGTTTCACGATGGTGGACTTACGAGATATGAGCTATCCTGGCAGGAGTTGATTGTGACTCAACAACCATTACCTTGTGTGCTAGCAAGCTTCATTGGAGGATTTCTCTGCCCCAACTGTAGGTCAAAGGGCCTTTCAGTTGCCTGAGGTCGATTGCTAGAGGGCATGATTGCCCATGGTACGAGATATGCTTGGGGTTCATGCATGTTTGCACAACTGTATCATGATCTACACTAGGTGGTGTATCTTTGAGCAGGCAGTTTGTCAACAGGTTACACATGTTTATAGCTCTGGGCCTGGGAGCACATAGCCATCACACGACCAGTTAGAGACAAGGCATGACCAGCAAGATGACCATACATTTTTGTGTATACCAGGCCATTTGTCCAACATAAGTTGGGCAAGTTAGATTATTGGAGGTGAGTCTTGGATGACCTGGACACTATGATCTGGCGGCCATATTTGGATTGTGAGGCCTGGGCTGAGGATGGTGCAGATTTATTGTATGCATTTTGTAGCAGATACTTGATTGGACGGACACGATATATTATTGAGAGATTCCTGTTTGGTAGGGTACATTAACAGTATTGTCGCATCTAGGGGATGCCACAGGGGGTGGCGCATTATGCTAGGCACAGACATGATATACCAGAGTGGGGACCACTGATTGACTATGATGTCAGCCATGCAGAGTATCACAACTTACAACCAATTTTTTGGTAGTACCATCTCGAGGTTATAGATGTCCAGATGATAGCGGACTATCTAGAGTATTTTCACACACATCCCTTTCCACGGATTTTTAGTCTTGATGAGCTGACACCGATTTTGGATGTGGGGAGGAGAGTAGGCTCGCTCATGCAGCCCAAAGGAGGAGATGGTGGTGGGGAGGAGGCAAAGGGGGAGGCTTAAGGTGATGACGAAGGGGATGGAGGAGGAGGGGGAGGTGGAGATGGGGGTGGTGATGGTGGTGGAGGAGGGGGTGGAGGTACACTAGACTTTGGGGTCATCCCCAAGAGGCGTAGGTCAGGACCAGCCGGACAATGACCATTGATAGTGCAAATGCCCTCGTAGAGACAACATACATAGATTGTCGGGCTACAGGGGCAGGTTCAGGAATTGTAGACACAGGTGCAAACACTTTAGGTACAACTTGCCCATGCCCAGGCACAAATTTAGGCATAAGCTTCAGCATAGGTGCAAATCTAGGGTTAAATGGTATAGCTACAGGCCCAGGTAACTACGCTTACTGCAGAGAGAGATGCTGCCAGAATGCAAGCAGAGTAGGATGTGGCAGTGGCTGATAGGGTATAGCATGCAGCTCAAGGTACAGGTACTGTCGATCTGGTTAGAGAGCTTAGAGAGTCCACCAAGGAGGTGGAATATTACAGAGGCAAATTTCATGATGTTGTACCAGCAGCGCAGCGAGTTAGCTACGCTAGATCCAAATCCGAACACTTGCACTCACATACCACCAACAAAGGGGTCACACAGCCACTTCCGCTAGGTGGACCTCCACCAGGGACAAGACCATCAGGGGTTGGACAAAGGCCAACCACATCAGGTGGCAACACCACAGGATCTCCTGGACATACTTGATTTGTATTTTGATTTAGAGACTCGACTTTGTGCCACATTTTTTATGTATCTCTTTCTCACTGTATATCATTGTATACTTGACATATTTTTATGAGGTTATATGATATGCAACGACGTTCAATGATCCTATGTGTTGTGATGTTTTATTATGTATGGATGCATTTAATTTGTGTTATATATGAGTATGCCATGTTCTATATGATTATGTTATGGATGCATGTATGGATGATGATGCTTTTATTATGTTTATAAATGATGTATTTATGAGATGTATGATATGGATGCAAATAACATGAAATGTAAATTTTTGTAATTTTCTCATATGTATATATCGATGTATGGATGCAAATGGTTTTATGATGAAATGCAAATGGATGATTAAATATGAGTATGGATGATTTATGGATGCAAATGTGATACATGTAGTTGTATGGATGTATGATTTTTATGTTATGATTATGATGAATATGATGATGCAAATGAAATGTAATGCAATTTTCTCTGCTTTTGGTATTTTCTATGTAAATATGTGAAATGAATGAAGATTATGAATGCAAATGGATTTTGAATGGACTTATGATGTTATTATGAATGAAAGGAAATGGGGATGAATGATGGATGAATGAAAGAAATGCATTTATTATGAGCTTGATGTGATGATATGAATTATGAACGCTGATAATATTATCCTTTGTTTTTATAAATTTTCAAATGCAGATGTTATAATGAATGTATGAATAATGTATGGTAATGGACGTATGATAATGCAAATGAATGATTCTTTTGTTATGTCAAGTATACTCAATCCTGTAGAAAGAAATAACGTCAACCTTGAGAATGACTAGCTTAGAAAATCTATAATGCAAATGTAGACTAAAATGAAATGCAATTCTATCTATGGAAATGTTGTCAATCTTATTCATTGTGCATATTTTCATCATTGAGTAATGTTGAAAGTTGGTACAAACATTGATGGTACAATCAAGCCATAATGAACTGAGTACAACTTCCATACAACTTCCGTTGAGGTTTGATAATGTAAGATAACACAAGCATTGAGGTATAATTAGACTAAGATGACCTGAATATCACTTGTGTAAACAGACAAGAGTTAATCATGTTCCTATGAAAATCCATAATTTTATCAATGATACTTTGTAGAGCATGTCCCACGATAATTGGCATAGTAGTAATGATTGACTCACAAGTAGCAGACAAAGAAAAATATCATTCTTGATCATAGGGCCTCTAGTTTGTGACATCATCAAGGTACTCCCGAGAAATGATAACAACAATCACAATATAATTGATTGAACATGTGTGTTAAAGTGATCCAACCATGATTCAAAAGATGTCCCTTCAGTGATGAGATGATTTGGTTTGACTTGATGGTTGATTTGATTGATTGATTGGATTGGATTGATTTTTGATGCTCAAATTCTTATGGATATTTTGATTCCTGTCACTAACTCATTTGATTGCAAAATCCAATGAAAACTTCTTATGAAAGCTATATAATCAAATGTATCGTCGGGCACTTGTGCAAATTTTCATTTTTTAAAAAATTTTATCCCCGACGTTCGACGGAATTTCGACGAATCTTATTTTTCATCTAAGTTTCGACAAAGATCTTTCGCCAAAATTTTGATGGACTTGCAAAGTTAAATAGTGGCGGACATAAATAAAAATGAGCTCGATATTTATTGTGATAGTGTTTTGCTGGACGATTTTCTTGGGGAAAATCAGAAAAAAAAAACTCAAGAAGATATCGCTAGGTTGAGGGTAGTCATTGTCTTTTTCTAGAATTCATTTGTGAAGTCAGATTTGTAATTCTAGGTTTGAAAATCACATTTTAAAGCAACATCTCATAGATTTCATTTTTAGTCTTGTGCATTTTCAGAATTTCATTTCCATATTTTAGACCCGACTTCACAAATTCTTTATAGGGAATTGCTTATAACTGATGGAAAATTCTTGATGGATTTGGACAAAGATTATATTTGCAAGGTTTCAATTTTAACCCTAATGATCAATTTTCAATAGATTTGGGAGCCATAACTAGATAATATCAAAGGTGTTGGTTGTTTTTTATTGTAACCAAATTTATCTTCTAGACACATAGCATATAAAATCTTAGATAATACCGCCTTACAATACCATCAATCTATATTCTAACCCAATACTACTTATCAAATCCTTATATGAACATATTCGCCTATAACATCACTCAAGCATTTTAATTAATTCCTTGAATTAAAGCCAAAATGAGAATTATACACACCATAACAGTGAGATGAAAAAATAACCCTTGATCATTTTATTCAAGATAATAATATATTCATACAATGGAGAGACATGAGCTTGAAATGAGTAATTTTCATTCAGATGCTAGTAGTGTCTTGAAAATTAAGTACCCATGAAACTAAAACCTACAATAGAATGACAACAAACCTAATAATAGTATCTTCACTATAATATCAGGCTCTTTACAAATTTGCTCTGCAACTTCACTTAGACTCGACCTAAAGATATCTAACTTGCTAATCCATATTTCTGGTCTTGAAATCCTTCTTATAGGGAAAATGAAGGAGCAACAAGCATCAAACCAGAAATACACCTGTCACTGGTCACTTGGACTGCCTTATGACATTTCAAAAATTGGTTACAACAGTTGAGTCTTTGGAGAATCTTCTTGTTCATCCCGTCCATTGGAGAATAACTATTGCATTTTCCAAACTTTGAAAACTTGCACCAAAACTGCCACCAAGACAACCAAAATTTGTTATAACCATAACCGTTGAGCTGTTAACTACCGATTGTAGACTCTGTCCTATTCTTCTTCAATTAAGTACTTGTATACCTATCCTTGATATTCCTCATCCGTTGGCCAATTAAAACTTACCACCTCATTTATCTTGGCACTGTAAGGTGTATACTTTACTGCTACTTGATTCGCCTCCCTTTCAAAGGATTCCAAAAATGTGCTAGTGTTAATGATTTTATCCATACTACTCACTAGCATGTCATAATCTGAGTCATCACAAATCAATTTGATTTGTGCATTGATGACTTCATCCACCCTGTCCTGTCATTGTTGCAGTGATCTAACATTTCCTTGGGCATCTACAATATCTGGTAAAGATGTGTCACTTCAGTCATCAAAAATCTTTACCAACTCTTTAATCCTCCTACTCAAATCATCAGGTAAGGCCTGGAAACCTTGCAATGACTTCACAAAGTCTTGAGTAGGCCTTAATTGTTGAGGCCTATTAGCTGCATCAAATCTAGAGGTTTTATACATAACATCTAAATCATTGGCACTAGGTATCCATTTCTCAATTAAAGGAAAAACTAATTCCTGATCCCTGGTTATATTTTTAATTGAATCCAAAAATAAAGAATATAAAGAATAGACAGATGGAAATCTACCATCAACTCTCTCATTCAGGTGCCTCAAAATTGTATCTACAAGCTCATTTTTCTTAACAATTGCTCCCTCCTCACTTGCTTTTAGAGCTGCTTGTAGATCTGTAATCTTATTAAGCATTTGATTTTTGGTTGGATCTACAGAGTACTTAGCCTTCTTTTGAACTGGCTCTAATGAAGGACTAAGAGCAGGAGTCTGGATGGGAGATCCCGGAGTGGAAACAATTGGAGAAGCTTGGGGTACTGACCTTGATGTTGAAGGTAAGGCTAGGGTACCTGGAGCACTAGAAGACTCCCCCACATGCCTATACTTCAACCTGTCTACTTTAGTCTGTAGCTCAACATATCTTTGCTGCATTCTACTATACTCCCCAATAATGATATTGTACTTCTCCATCAGACTTTTCTTCTTAGCTTCTTCTCTTTCAGCTATCTTTTGGGCCAATTTGCCCACATTCACAGTCAATTTTGTAGCTTATGTGGTTGAGGTTTCAGAAGCTCTTTTGATAATCAACCCTACCCTCAAGTTTGGGCTAATATCAATAACGTTTGGCTTTCTGCCTTGAGGTGCCAATGCCCAAATAGCCATGGTCTCATACTCTTCATTGAAGGCAAAATCTTGGAGTGCTACCTTGAACTCTTCCTCGGTGTTGTACATTGGATGCTTGGACTTCAGGATATAATTGAATGCTACACCCTCTACTATGTCCCATTCAGGCAGAATCAGAACACCAGCCTGGGTTACCAGCTTTCTTCCTTCCTTAGGAGTGATTCTTTTAAACTCATTCATGAGTTTAGCCTTCACCTCATCATCATTTTCTTGATCAGATCGATCAAGCCTTGATTCTCTTCTCTCCTTACATTTGGCCTAGTATTCCTCCAACTTCATCCTCCATACTAGTTGCAAGAATACATGAGTCTTCACAAATGCATCACCATCCAAGAATTCCTTACATTGCTTCCATTATGGCATCTTGTACACACTGGCCTTTTACATCCATATCAGATAATACCAATTTAGTTGATCTAGGAGGGGATGGAATACCAACCTGCATATCTTGATCAGTAACAATTATTTCCTCCATCAGAGCATCATGTGTTTATTCAAGTCTTTGCCTCTTTAGGCTTGGCTCTGATGGTGATAGTGCAGGATCAGCCTGAGGTGGAGAATCCAAATCAATTATTTTTACACCTCCAGGTGCTCTGATCTTCGGTCTTGAGTGAGTTGAGTCTTTCATCACCTACTTCCCATTCTTATCCTCCTCCTCCTCACTGCTACTATCATTCCTTTTCCTCTTGTAAAGAGGCCATCTCACAGTAGGCTGATAAGTTGGCCTTATTTCTTCAGGCCTCACCTCTGGTCTCTAAATACCAAAATCCAAATCCAAATTGACCTTCTTGGTCATCAGAGTGTTCATGATTTCTCTGAAATTATCCATTAAGAAATCAACCTTCTTGTGGAATGGAGTAAACTCCATCAATGGATTATACTTGGGATCCATTTTATGTACTGCAGCCAACAATTTTTCATAGGCAATCCACTTCTCCTTATTCAGCTCCTGTTTATTCAAGTCAATTTCATTCCTGATTAAGTCTTCATGAAACTTAAATTCATGGGAAAACTTGCCACCCTTAATACGTTGCCTGAATAAGGCAAAGAAATCCTCTGGATCATGTTGCTGCCTGGGACCACTCCTCAAGTGAAAGTCATCAAAGTACCTCCCGAAATGAACCCATCCACCCTTGGAAAAAAAAAAATCTGATACAACGGTGTAATCAAGGAAGAGAGTCCCTTTTCCCTTCCTTGTCAGGTTGTCCACATGGATACAACCTATTTTCCACATGACTTTGGCAAACCCCATTTTGGATGGCACATTGAAAGGGAGAATATGTGGGGCTCCCTGGAAACCATATACTCTTAAGAGAGTGCTGACAGGGTACAAAATGATGTCACCGCAGTTGTTACAAACCTTTAGATATGGCTTCCTCCCCTTAGGCCTGAGAAAGTCATGAATATCCTCAGGAACCCTGGGCACATTAACAATTAGCCGATACCTAAGCCTAGAAGCAAAGCAATTATCAAATTGCACATAACTAGCGCTTCCCCTGTTGTATGACAGGTCTGTAGTCTAGACCTGCACTAGTAACCTTTCCCCATTTATGTCCTGCCTTAACTCCATCCTTTCTGAAAAGAAGTTGACATTCTTATACAAAAAAATATACACAAGCAATGAATACTAGAAGAAAGGATTGCTAGTATCTCCAACTTGCAATTTCAACTATCCATCATGCATCTTTTCTGCTAGAAAAGATGCAAAATCATATATTATAGAGAAATTTGGGTGTTGTATCTAGGCCCCCATGAACATATATGCAATGGGAATAAAAGTGTTTGGGCTAAAACCCAAAATCTGGCAGAGTGAGTAGAAAGTAGCCAAAAAATGGTTGGAAAAGTAGCTTAGCCTAAAAGGCTCCTTATCGTTGGGATTGATGTAAACTGTAGAATTGCCTGCCTTTGCCAGATGAGGAGGAAGCAACTTCAACCTAAACAACGGCTTTGATCTTGTGTATTCTTGCTTCATTTCCTCGAGATCAATTTGAACCAAGAATGGGCTTGGTTCACTTAAATCAAACACCTGTTGGATTTCTTCTTTGCTTATACTCAATAGGACTCCTCCATCATTATCCCTAATCACCCTAGTGACAGGGTCATACAGTGTTGCCAGAGCCTTGAGTAGGTCGACATCGAGGAATACATTTGGCACTACCAACTTCCCCATGTCATATCCCTAGGCATTAGAGAAAGGGTGAAGTAAATTGCGTTGTCCATACCAGAGCTTGAGTATGTCTAAACCTGTCATAGGAACCCTAACATCTGCAATGTTATAGTTTTTACATACTAGTCCCCCACCTAGGGTTCTTCCATTCATCAAAACCACACCCCTCCTTTTATCATTTGTAGACAGTAGTAATTGGTTGAGGAGATCATCATACAAATTCCTCTGTAGATAATCCACATGGCTAGAGTGTTGCTTCGGTGGTGCCATCTCAAATAAAATAGGGTTTCTTTAAAATTCAAACCTTGAACAAACTAGGGCTACTTAAACAATGAAATTACAGTAAAACTTTGTAATCTCGCACAATTCAATCAGATCAATAACCCTACTTTAATAATCAAAAAACCCTTTGATCAGCTTATCATAATTCTTCACAAAACCATAGCCAAAGCAATAAAATAGTTCAAAGAACAACTCACAGGATATGCTTCACAAAAAACCAAATTCTTGTTGTGATTGCTCGAAAATTCGTCGTTGGCTTTGTAACTGACTTGCAAGGATGCTTGAATGTTGTGTGATGAAATAAGATAAAAGAAACATGCTTTATGTCACTTGAATTGGGCCAGTAAACGTCTCATCCACCATTAAAGCTCTCATACATGCCAAAAAAATGACTCCAATCACATTTGATGCGAATTTAAATTCCAACTGTCGATCTTTTACTTTCGTCAGATCATCAAATGACTACCTTCAAAAGGCTGATGTAATCACCATCTCAGCACCGAGGGCCCACCATAGTATGCAACGTCGAAGGAAGTACACGTGTTGCTTGCCCGTGATATCGGAGCCATAAACATCCTGCATCTTTCGATCATGTGATGGTGGGCAACCGTTGATCTCCACCACCGACAATCATGTTCATCTATATCATTTCTCAGCATTGGACATAACTGTCGAGCAACTTTTTCACCTCGATTATAACACATCCATCGATTTTGAGCACGTGCATCCTTCAACCACTTTAGTAACCTGCTAGATAATGTATTAAAACCTTGACGCATATACTAAAGCATTTTAATTATTCATTCGGCACCACCAGCTAAGACATGTGGCGCCCACCCGTGATATCGAAATCAGTTGAAACTCTATGGTGGGGGTATCACGGGATCGCGGGGAATGCCTAAGATCAACCGATGGTTAATCAATGGTCAATTAAACATTCCCTACAAAATAAAACATTTATTAATACGAAGGAAGGGGACACTGCCTAGGCCAACGATAAACGATGGCTTAAGGTTGTTTTGAAAATTTGGGCACGGGCTGACCAAAACTTAGGAAATAATAAAATCTAGGCAAAACATTTAACTCAGTTATAAAAAGGGGCCCGACCTAGACAATGCAATGAGACATAAGTCGTTTTAACACCCACTCCAAAAGGTAACGGCCAAATACATATTACCCAAGGTTTTACAATAGGACATTAGGATTTTTTAGGAAAGCCAAAGTAAAACCTAACCTTAGCATCCTCCTAAACAATGTAGCAGACCAGGACAAGGGCGAACACAAAATGGGATTCAAAGAGAAAATTTTGAAGCTCCATCAAAAGGCATAGGGATAGCTAGAGAGTCAAATAGCTGTCAAGATTCAGGCCTAGAGGGTTGAACAAAGAATTGGGAATGTTTGATACTGGATAGTTAGAGCCATTTAGCTATGATATTTTTGAAGACTACTTCATAAAGATGTATTTTTCCCTTTGCCAAGTTTCATAAATAGATTTTAGACCTTAGATGCTAGTGTCTTATAAAAGCAGTTATGGTATATCTGTTACATGAAGTTCTTCAATTCATCTTGACTCTATACAAATGTATCTATTTTGATTTGAACAAGAAAGAAAGAAAGCAACCAATTTGTAAATATTGTGAGATATTTAGAACAACAAACTGAAAAATGAAAAAATGAAGGTCAAGGCCTCTCTATTTTTCTTAGTTCATTTAAAAATTTTAGATGCTACCAAATATCTAGCAAGCTATAACTATCATCCATATTATATGATTTCTATTTGTTTTGTACTTTGGAACATTTTAGAAGATGAAATTGTCTCCTCATATAGAAGTATACGCTGCCATATTCCTTCAGAAGTTGGTAGAGGAATAAAAAGATGAACCTGTCAAATTGGAAACCAAAATTTATGTGGTAAGAAGAATTGATTTTGACATGAATGACATGTTGTAACAACTTTATTAAGTAATACAATTTATTTAGTTATTTGACAATTTGGTGATTTGTGTGTAGATATGCCACCATATGAAACTGAGTGGAAAAGAGCACTCCTTACCTTATCAAGTAATATCCAGGAAAGATGTTATAAAAAATAACTTGTGCTTTTAGTGAAGCTGGTCAACCTACTCATGCTTTTGCATGCTTAATTTTTTCCTTTTGGATTGATCTACTTATGATAAATTTTTAACTTTCCTTGCAACCTGTGTATTACCCTCTTAATTTTTTAACTGGTTAAAAGCAATCTCTTATAAAGGATATAAAATTCCTTAGTACTTTAGATTGCCCTTTATGTTAAGGGAGGCATCTGACTATTTTTTATATAATTCAACTTTATTTGAGAGTAAGCATATTTAATCTCTATGTGGTAGATTGAAACACTAAAATGATATCATCCTTATTCAACCATACACTTTTTTTTGTCAGATGGATGTAATCATTAAGGAAGATGCTTTCATTATTCCCTTAATGGATTGAAATTTCAAGGAGGCAATCTAATAGTGTTGCCTATTGATATCTAAAGCAGGGATGCAAATAAGACTAATGACTATGCAGGCTATATTGTAGATGAAATTCATAGATCTTTTAACTTTATCAAGGCATATAATAGGGTGGTCCACTTCAAATGAAACTCCTTATTGTGCCATACTATTTTATTTCCAGAATTCATTTGTGAAGTCAGATTTGTACTTCCAAGTTTGAAAATCATATTTTAAAGCAACATCTCATCAGATTTCATTTTTAGACTTGTGCATTTTGAGAAGTTCATTTCCAGATTTTGTTGTGCAAGTTCAATATTCTGATTTTAGGAGTATAATAGTTGGAAATCATAGTAAAATCAGAATTTAATAATTTCTGGAATTAGCATTTTAAAGTGTTTTTTGGGGTCATTAACTTTAGACTATCTTCTCTTTTGCAGGGGTGGTTGCATGCCAAAACTTTTTGGTGTAAAATATCATAATTATTAGATTTTGTTACCTGTCTATGATTAAAAATTATTGGAGTGTGAGTTTGATATTTTTTGAAGATCTAAATATTCAAGTTTGGTAAAGAAAAATCATGTCAGATAATATTAGTCCAGAACAAAATGAAGAGTCACTTGATAGATTGTGGGCTAGATTGAAAAGAAATGGTGATGGGAAATGTTATTGTCGTTGCAATAATCGCAAGGGCTTAAAGATGAGAAGACTTTTAATCACAACAACTGAGAAACATTATAGGCAACATGGTCACATTGAAGGGGGGCATGGTTATCATCCATTGGTAAGTTGTTCATTATATGTGTTTATATTGATTGAATTTGTAAATGTTTATATTGTTTTAACATTTGATATATATATAAAAAATCAGCTGATCATTATCATGGTTTATTTGTTTCTACCATTATTATAAAGGTGGGGCACCCTAGGGCACATGATATGGATTATCATGGCCTAGAGGAACAAGGAGCTGTGAATATTGAAGATGGAGTTAATGATCCTATGGAAGAAGATGATCATGTGCCAGAAAACATAGTTGAAGATAATGGTACAAATACATTGATCCATGACACATGTAGTGGCACAGCTGATCATGTTGATCGAGATGACTTTGATGATGTTCATGATTTACCTGTACTTGAGAAGACATACGTGCCCCTTTATGAAGGCTCCCAAACAACTCTTCTCTTTGCTATATTGTTGTTGGTGAACTTGAAGGTTATGAATGGTTTATCCAACATAGCAATTTCACGGATGTTAAGGTATGTCATACATGTCATCTTTTTTCATCTATTTTAATTGTTGTTAGTTCATCGCTAGTAAATAAAGGATGAAGTATGTACCATTAATATTCTTTATATTGACAAATTAATTTTTGTTGTAGATTGATTGGTGAATTTTTGTTACCACCATAAAATATTTTACCTCACTCATACCGAGATTTATCTGGCATTATGAAAGATATTGGAATGGAGTATCAAGCAATAGATGCATGTCCCAATGATCATATTGTATATCATAAACAACATGAATTTGCAACAGAATGCTCGAAAAGTCATATCAGTAGATATTGAACAGATCAATTAAGAAAAAAAGGTGCCTCACAAGGTTCTTCATTATATTCTCATTATTCCACTATGCAATAATTATTTAGGTGCGAAAGCGTAGCGCAATTTATGAATTACCATGCATGGAATAGAAGTGGAGATGACATTCTTCAAATTCCTATGAATGGTTTTGAATTTAGGGACATGGAGGAAAAATGGCCACACTTTAAAGAAGAACCTCGTAATCTCAGGCTTTCATTGGCAGCAGATGGTGTCAATCCATTTGGAGAGCTAAGATCTATTTACTCGATGTGGCCTACTTTTTTATCAACAATAACATTCCTCCATGGATGTAAATAAAGAGGGAGCACATAATGTTGGCAATGATTGTTCTAGGTATTTGTTTACATCAATTTTCTTTAACATAGTAGCATCTCATTTGTCTTATTCTTTGCATAATGACTTATATGTTTTTTCATTTAATAGTCATGTACATTAATTTATATATGTTGCAGTAAAATGGTTATAATAATTATGTAATGTTTATGTTCATTCAACTAGGTAAGTACCAAGTTAAAGATATGAATGTATATATTGAGCCTCTTATTGACGAGTTACTAAAGTTATGGAATGGCGTGACTATGTATGACGTATCTAGACCAATAGGACAAAGACAATTTGAATTCCATACAATGCTTGTATGGACAATTCATGATGCCCCAGGGCTAACACATTTTTTTGGTATGTTATAACGTTTGACTGCATGACTTTAATGATATTTAATTTTATGAAGTAGATATCATGCATGTTTTTTAAATAATCTATTCATTATATATAATTATAAAAATCGACATAATTAATCCAATTATATATGATTTGCAGGTCTTCAAACAAAGAGAAAATTTGCATGTCCAATTTGTGGTCCAAAGATGAAATCTCGTCATTCAACAAGTTTAGGAAAGTAGGTGTTTGATGAGTATAGGCACTTCCTCCACAAAAATCATAAGTATTGAACTACTGAAAAACATCTTTTCAATGGGAAAGAAGAGACTACATCAAAACCACGAAGAATGACACCTTGCTTATGGAAGTTGGAATATAATAGAATTAATCGTCAAGGTTATACATCGGATCAAATTGTTTATCTATCATATGATATGTTTTGAATTTATATTTTTATATTGGGTTGTGTTTACTTATGCTATAATTTGCAATGATTGTCGTTGTTAATTTGTTTAACTTATATGCTTCATGAAGGTCATCAAGGCATTAATGGTTGGCTTCCATAGGGACTGAAAAGTTATCCCAAACAATTTAGTAGGTTTCCGTATTATGAGCAGCTACAAATTGTGCATTTTTTTGATACAATGCATATTGGAAAGAATATGACAAAAACGTTATGGAAAATATTGGATGGAAGGCATGACAAAGAAAAAAATGTAAAACATTGTATTGACATTCAGGAAGCCAATCATGCAATGAAAAATGTCATTCAATTAAATAGTGATGGAGATCAAATTAATATAAGTGCCCTTCCTTAGTTATTAACGGGGAAACAAAGCAATGCTATAAAATAAGTCATACGAAAAATTTGATTTCCCACAGGATTTGCTGCGAACATAAATAATATCATAACAAAGAAAGGTGAATTTGGGCCAAGGATGAAAACACATGATTGGCATACCTTCATTAAGGTAAGTATTCTGGTATATTATATATATATATTTGTATACTACATGTAATTTTCAGTGTATTATGTTTACTACTTTTGAAAAAATAATAAAAAGATCATTTTATAATTGTTGCAGTACATTCTACCTCTATCTCTCCTAAACAACTTCAACAACAATGCCAAGCAAGTTATATATGATCTTGGAAAATACATGAGGTAAGTAGCGATATTTGTTCAATTCATTGTATATTTTTGTTAAATCTCGTTAATATATTTGTGCCTTGAATCTCTTGTAGATGGTTGTCTTCTAAAGCAATCCATAAAAAAGATATAAATCATTGGAAGAGAAAAATTCCTCATCTAATGTGTGAAATATAAAAGTGTCTACCTTCGACATTTTTCAATGTACAAGAACACTACCTCATACACCAAGTTGAGGAGATTGAATTGTGTGGACTTGTACACACAAGGTCAATGTGGATGGTTGAGAGGCACTTGAAATTTTTTAAGGCTTTGGTTAGACAAAGAGCACATCATGAGGATTCTATGGTGGAGGGATATATGGTATAACAGACCATGGTGTACATTACTGAATATCTTCCTAAGTTTGCAACAAAGATTCATGTAGATCACATTTGGGATCCCAACTCCATTAACAAATTCGAAGGGGAGTACTTGATAGGGAAAGGTAGATTAAGGAAAGTGACAGGTAATTATAAGATGGTCATGGAGATTAATTAGAATACATTTTACATTTGGTTTTTATGTATATTGTACTTATTTAATTATTAATCTTCAATATTCATCAATTATAAATTAAGGCCGTATACCGTGGTAATTAACTAATTATACGTTGTTTGTGAATTTAATTTTTTTTTGATACAGTGGTCGAGAGTGGGATGCACTATATTTGTACGTCGCAAACAATCTTGATTGGATGACGATATGGATTGAACGATGTCAACAATCCGGTCATGCATTAACATGGGAAGGTGTGGCTTCATTGGTTAAAGAAGCTCATTGTAATGGAGATTCCAATGTTACACCAAGGGAAATTGATTTAACATATGGTTTAAGAGATAAACAAGTACGTATAAATATATTAATCACCCATATTATTTAATTATTTTCAATTATATTCATGTATATATATGTTGAGATTTTTTTCTTTGCATACATTCGGCCAAAAATAAATATGTTTATCAACTGACGATATTGCAATAAGTTTTACATGTTTGACATATTGCAGGTGAAACACCACAAGGCTATGTGGTGCAATGGTTGTAAATTTTGAAGCAAAAATTTGGATGACACGAAGAAAACTTCTGATTCTGGGATATCTGCAGTCTTCCAGGTGACTAATGTTTCATCTAGAAGCGACATACATACAAAAGTCTCAGAAAATCAATACTATGGGATTTTGGATGATATACTTGAGGGTGACTTTAAGTCCTTCAAATTAGTTGTGTTCATTGTCCTATGGTACCGGCTATAATTGAATGAAAATGATCCTGAGAGAACTATTATTGAACATGATAATGGATTTACCATGGTTAATACAAGGTATTTTGAGTGAGCTGGAAATGAGCCCTATGTTCTTCCAAGCCAATGTGAGCAAGTATTTTACTCAGAGGTTCTAGGTAAAGCGGGTTGGTCATATGTTGTTACACATGATCCAAGAGGAAGGCCGGTAAAGTATAATGTGGTGGAAGAAGAAGATATTGAAGAAATAGAAGATGATGTAGATGATGATCAGGATCAATAGTTAGTTGATGATGTGCCTGACGAAGATGTCGAAGAGGAGGAACTAGATCATGATGATGTAGGAGTTAATGTTCATGAAGATGATATCCGTGTGGATGATGACATTATCGAAACTGTTATCAATGACGATGATGATGATATGACCAATCCTTACAATGTTGAATCTGGATCGGATGATACAGACAAATAGTTGGATGAAGAAGAAGATCAATGACATTGAAATGTATGAGTTATGCGATTCTATTATTGATTTGATATTAATTTATTGATAGAATTATATTTGACTTATGTAGTTACATAGTTAATTTATGATGTTTTTAATTTTAATTATATTTGAATTATATTAGAATATGTTTAGTTAATAGATGTAAAAAATAAAATGTATAAACTAAAAGATGAAAGCATGAGACCAGTGCCTTGTTGGGTGTATGGAGCCTAATGAAGATCTATAAAAATGTAATCTATGATGGAAATAATTCAAACTCTTTGACACATGAATGTAGTTTATAACTTGTATAAATGTGCAAGTAAATGAATGACAAACTCTACTTGAGATAGAATGAGAATCCTAGTTATATGATTCTTCCTATTGATCCAATTAATACTCTTGAGTTACTATGATTGACTAGAAGGGTTTAATCTTTACTTGAAAGAACCAAATAATCACATCACACAAATACAACAAATGTGTATCAGTAAACTGAATATATATATGCTTGATATATCAATTTAAACAATAAAAAAGCATCAAAATGGAGACAACTAGATAATTGTATAATTCCACAAATAGTTGATACCAAGATTAAGCCACAAGTTCACACATCTTCATTAACTTCATCAAAATTCATACATGTATCTGAGTCTTTTAAAGGAAATTTTCATTGCAAACTATCTACTGTATCTTTCTCCTATCCGCCTATATCTGTTTTACATTATGAAACATATATAAATATATCAAAATTGTGAAAGGGTGCGTCCTTTCAGAAATGTCTTTTGCTTAACAACAATAACAAACTAAAACTTATGCTCTATTAAGCCATAAATAGATGTTTGACAAATAATCTCGGTAAGCTGGCCGCTTGTGTGTATCAGCATCCTCCAGCGCATTCCTTATGGCTATCTCCATTTCAAACATCTTCTCATTCTATTCACATGCCCCGTCCATTGTTAAATCATTTCCTGTGGCTATATCCATAATTTTTTGCATCATCGTCTCACATTCCTTCATCCATCTATCTTTTCCCTTTAGTTCCCCTCCATATTCTAACAACATTGGTACTCTCATTTTTGTGACATTGATTATCTTTTGCTCATCACCTTGCAGTTCATCATGGAAGTCTTTATGTTTTTTCATAAAGAGGTTTCTAGTATCAATAGCTATGTTATCAGGAGCATCCCTTTGGTATCGATTATAACAGGTTTCTTGTGTGGAGGATGCAGGGCCCATATCATAAGTGATCCCTCATCTAGGTTATACTTAGATCCTGCATAGATCTTTGTTACCCCCTCAAGAGTGAGTTTATGTGTGGCATTACTATTCTTCAAAAAACTATCAAAAACCAAAGCAGAGTTTAAATCCAACCTAGGAAAGATCATGACACATGCATCTTCTAATAATTTCCTTCCTTTGTTAGGGGTCATCCTTTTCATTTCTTCTTCCACACTTGATTTTAAGTTATTCAACAGTTGTTCCTCATTACTTGGTGTAATATTCTCCACTAATTCCCTTATTTATTTTCCTTTTAATTTGCACAAAAAGGTTTTAAATTCTGAGGTTTTAATGAATTCATCATCAACCACAAATGATTTATATGCTATATGCCTTGTTTGAGTAGCTGCACTCCCTTTAACATCGGGTTCCCTGGCAACATACTTGTAGTCTTGAGTTCTCAATCTGGAAATTTTATCAATTGTACTGCTAGGCCTACCATCACCAGATGCCTCTTCATCAGAAGATAATAGTTCTGTATCTTGCAATCCCCTATTATACTCATCAAGAAATTTTTCAGCTTCCTTTGCTTCCAAATTTCTGATCAAGTCATCATACAGATAGGGTATGTGATTGTATCCTCCCAAGTTCATTTTATTTTTGGCAAAATCAATATACTCTTCTGGATCAAATACTTTTCGCAGTGGACCCTTCTTCATGTTGTATTGCAATAATTTTTTGAGAACCATTTCATATCCATCCCTTGCTAATAGAGTGAAATCACCGAAGCATAATTTACTAGGCATAAATGCCTGCTTTCCGAAAGAACTCAGATTCATAACATCTGAAAAGTTCAATTTCCTAGCAATCTCCAAATATGCAATCCTTTCAGGCATCGTCTTGGGTAGAATGAAGGGTCCATCTTCAAATTCGTATACTCTTATCATGGTCACATCTTCTAGACAGTACCAGTCTCCCCAATTGTGGTTGACAGGTCCATTGAATTCCTTAGGCCTTAAAAACCTTTTTTATTTCATCGGACAATGAGTATTCACAATGATGATTGTAAAATATGTATAGTGGTTTCACAAAAAACTCTTCAAAATGTAGATAACAAGAATTAGCAAATCTGCAATCCCAAGTGGCAGTCCAAAGTTGTACTAGTAATAAGCTTCCTTCCTTATCAAATTGTACAACCCTCAGTTTTTCAAGCCACATCTGCAATTCTTGTCCATAATAAAGTATCATATGCATTAGGATTGAATAAGCATCCAAGTGCAAGATAGGAGCTCCACTTTTTAATGCCATCAGTCCTGAATCAAGTACTTTAAAGATGTGTCAAGCATAATAAAAAGACCTTGAATTGTGACATTGGATGTCCGCTACAATTACCATGGGTACAATTGAAATGTGCTCAGGGGCCTCCATTCCCAGCACTTAACACACTAAAAAATATGTGTACCTCATGTAGGGTTCAAACAAATAAACATGGAATGGGGACCATCACTGTCATTCAGTGGAACTGAAACACCATCTTTCTTAGACCTGTGTAGTGGCAACCTCCAACCCTTGTACAAAGTATCCATCCTCCAAAATTACTTGTCCAACTCTTCAGGTACAATTATTTCACCACACACTCCCTCTAGGTTAAAAACCTCACAGATGGCAGCTTCAGATACATGTATAAACGGTTTTCTTGATGGATCACAAATAGCTTTACATTTTGGATTATAATTGGCAGCTAGCATTTTCACCAATTCTACATTTACAAATACATTAGGGAAGACTAGTTTCCCTAGGTTTAACTTCCAAGGATTGCACACTGGTTCATATCAATTCCTTCGTTGGTAATGAAAAATAAACAACTCATATCCCCTAATTGGGTTCCATATGTCTCGTATATGCTTGCATTTATCCTCTAACTTTTCCACTTCTTCCCTAAGTTGTGCAGATCACCCGGCCTTAGGTCCTAAGCCGGGAAATTGATCAATTAAGTCCTGGTTTAACTGCCTCTCAGCTACCCCCGGTTCCTTCTCTACTTCAAGTTTTTGTTTTTTTCCTCTAGGGTTTTTACACTCACTCTATTTCCTACCTTTTTCTTTTCCTAAGCTAGTGCTTTCCATTTTATGAATCACAAAACCAAAAATTTAACTGCAGGGAACTTACAAGTTTATTTAGAATTCTTTGATCGCAAGATCCTTTGGCCCTTCGTCCATTCCTCTGCTGCTAACTTTGCAAAATTCACCTTCAATTTCTTTTCTGAATTTAGGAAATAATTGACACATTTGGTAGTAATACTGGCATTAATATCCTAGCTTTGAAGACGAGCGTAGCTGATCTTCGAATTTACCCACTGTCACATCAAATCTTCTATCAACAAGACAATTGAAACTTTGGGTGATCCTTTTATTTAGGCTTGACTAACGTTCATTAAACATTCATTTTGTCAGGGAGACATTACGCCGATATCACATAATCTATCCATCTGATTCATATAAATGCCACCAAGATTGACCTCGACGAATATCTTGATCTGTTTGTGTCTTCATCGGCAAGAGATGGTATATCGCTAAGACATTCAGTAATTTTGTCGATGTTATAAGTCTTCCCGATGATTATTCTTTCGATCTCAAGTATGTCACCAAGACTCCTACCGATGTAATCTTATCGGCGTGACATAGTGGGTCAGGAGGACATTTTGAACTCATTCTGATAGCGTTTGTCTTGGTGATAGTATGTTTCTTTGTTTTGTCAGCAAGACAAGATGAGTGTTTCAGCAATGATATTTCATCGGTGAGACAAATGCACTCGGGCTGACTCAAGGATCTTAATCTGATGGCATTGGTCTAGCCGATACAACTCCTTGTGCTTTGATCAGTGAGACAAGACAGGTTTCTTGTCGATGGAACTTCATCGGTGAGACCTATATGCTCGGTATGACCTTTTCATTTCACCCTGATGGAACTTGTCTTGCCGATGATATGGGTTATTTGAATACTAGATTTTGGAGGTTTTCATGATATCAAATGGTCAAGAATGATGTGATCGTATGTGATTATTGATGGAACTTCAAATTTTTTCTCTTTGAATTCCATTTTATCTTGCCTTATGTCTCTGGTCTTTCATATTGTTTGAAAAAACCTAAGGTTGGGGTTTCTGTTCATGCTAAAAGTGTCTCTGGATTAGATTGTGTTTTCTTTTTTGCATCAACGTTTCGGATTACACTCCGTGATCCATCAATGTTTTTTTTTATTCGAACAACCAACTCCCTTTTCTTGATGTTCTTCTTCTAAAAAATCCAAATGGCTCCATTGGTCATAAGGTTTTCCGCAAGGCTACCCATACCGAGTCTATAAGATTGTTTGTTTGTGTGGCATTCCATATATTGGGGAAACCAGCCGTTCCTTTACCACCAGAATCAAGGAGCATAGTACTGACATTAGACATGAACGCACCTCCAAATCAGCCCTAGCTGACCACTCCTCTTCCAGCAAGCACCACATCTGTCTAGAAAGTGCCCAAATCTTATCCAAAGAAGACAATTTTTTCAGGAGAAAGCTTAAAGAAGCTATTGAAATCAACCATCATCCCCTAAACCTTAATCGTGATGAAGGTTGGATTTTGAGCTTGTCTTGGCACTCGTTGCTTCCCAACTTAAGATCCCAGAATCTTCCTTCTCGCCTCTACTTTTTATCCTCCCACTTTCTTGTCCCTCTCCCTTGTCTCCCTCCGTTGCTTGGGTTCCAACCCCACCCTTCCTTTCCTTGTCCTATTGGTTCCTTGCTTCCCTTTTGTCCTCTCGGCTTCTCCTCCTTCTCCTTTCCCTTCTCCCCTTTCTCTCCTCCTATCCCTTGGTCCTCTCTTTTTCCCACTCTTGTATGTTCCCTTCTCTCTTTTTTCTCTTGTCAATTTTGATTTGTTCTTGCTTCTTACTTTGGCTTAGTTTGTTTTTGCTTCTAGTTTGTTATTTCGTCATGTTTTGTCAACTTTTTCTTTCGTGTGTCTCTTATCTTTGGGTCTGTCCTTTTCTATTTATTGTTCCTTCTTTCCTTCTTTTTCTAATTCTTGTTTCTCATTATTTTTTGACTATTCTTTACATTTTACAAATTATCGGTTTTAATGACTATTCCTTAAATATGACTAAAACATTCTACATTTTTTATACATTTGTTTCTTAAAAAAATATATAGTAATTGAGTAGAGCAATTAGAACTAAAATTATTTGTTAGGACTAAAATTACTTATTTTAATATCTTTTTTATCTTTAGTTTAGGTAAAAAGATAAATTTTAAATAAATAGAAATGAAAAAAATAAATCAAGATTAATTTAATATATTAGATGTTAATTTAATATAATATATTAAAAATATATTAAATTATTTTAAAAGATAATAGATTACATAATTTAAAATTACAATATAAAATTATAATATTATTATTTAATATATTAGATGTTATATATGTTACATATTATATTGTATATACATTATAATATTATAATATGATGTTAAAATTATATATTATACATTATATATGTTACATATAGTATATATGTTAGAATATTATAATATTTTGTTAAATTAATAATATAATATATTAAAAATATATTATTTATTTGAATTTGTTATTAGATTATTTTATATATTTGAATTTATTATTTTAATTATATTTACGCCAAGGTGTGTCCTATTTGAGAATTCCAAAGCCAATTATGAAATCAATGATCAAGAGTTCACTACAAGGAATGCAATACGGTTGATTTAATCTTGTCCGTAGAATCCTTTTAGGTATTTTTTTAATAAGTTGTTTTTCCAAATTATATTATATACAGTATAATTACATTTATTATTATATAAAAAATTACATATGATATAAATTGTATAATTATAAATAAATATATTATCAAATAATAAATATACATAAATATCAAATATATAATTTTATAATATATATGCATTCTAGGATTTGATTTAATTAGATTATAAGTTGCTTTTCTAAATTATATTATATACAATATAATTACATTTATTATTATATAAAAAATTACATATGATATAAATTGTATAATTATAAATAAATATATTATCAAATAATAAATATACATAAATATCAAATATATAATTTTATAATATATATGCATTCTAGGATTTGATTTAATTAGAATTATAGTGATTTTTAAGTAAAGTTTTTGGAAAATAATAAAATTTCGGCAATCAAATTTTAGCACTCATCCCACTCATATGCATTAAAAATAGGAAAATTATAATAATTAAAAAAAAATTAGATCAAAAAAATTTCCAAATTCCCATTTTACTTTGCAAAATCATAAGGAATGAGCAATGTGTTTTTTCTTTTTTATATCCTCTACAAATATTTTGGAATTTTTTTATTCTCTTTTTTTTTTTTGTTGTTGTTAAGCAAATAACAAATTATAATCTAATACAACTTTTCAACTTAAAAAGCAATGAAATAAACCATATTTTGAATATATAGATTTTTCAAATAAAAATTACTATTATGTTATTTTTCAATATTAGATTTAGCAAGCTATAATATTAAATTTAATATTAGTTATATGAATAAGATTCAAAATTTTGAAGGTCAAAATAAAATTCTCAAAATGGTGCAGAACAGAGCGAGTGCGAATACGAATGCGAAGGTGAATATCGGTGAGGAGGCGAAAGAAGGCGTAAGGGATTAGAGGCAAGCAGGCGAAACACAGGAGGGATGGGGGGGGACAAAGTGATCAAGGAGTTGCTAGATATGACTCGACCGATGGCGCAGGAGCGTACAACCTAATGGGACTTCACAAATGAGAAATGGGTGGACTGATGTCATCCATTCTACAGGAATCAGCCAACGGAACCTCTGGACAGAGGCCTCCCACCTCAAACACGACATGACTCACCATGGAGTGAAGAGGCGGTGAGCGATAGACCGAGGAGGTTTGCAGCAACATCTTGGGCTATGGAAGTAGAGGAGGAGTGGCCATCGCTCAGTGATAGATTAACAGAGAAGCGCTCTTTAGAACAACGATGGGGTCAGGAGTGGAAAAAAGAAGGGAATCCAAAGGAGTCTAAAAACCTGGAAAATCCCAAGCGAAAAGTGGAGGTAGGGCAAGCATGGCGAAGAAGAAAAAGGCCTTTCCATCAAAGAGAACCCCCTTGGATATCTGGAAAATTTCAAAATCATTGGGGTAAGGAGGGAAGCATTAATCCACCGTCAAAAGCTAGAGAAGGACTCTATCAAAGGAATGGGAGGAGAGGGCGAAATGGAAGAGATTGGTCTCAAGGGATTCCTTGGCAAGCACGACACCAAAATCTAAGTGGAAGAAGATCAAATGCGGCTACTCGGAGACCAGAAATGCACACAAATACAGATTTGAAACAATCAGCTTTGGGTCCCAAGGTTAGTCTAAGGGCATCACTAGCCACTGGTAGTAAGGGGTTTGAGCAGTCAGAGACGCAGGACAAAAGTCTTTAGAAACCTATCACTTCAAGACTAAGGGTAGAAATTCATGCCTCCCTTACATAAGCGACAAGATTTGAATTAGAGCATAGGGCAATCCTTGCCAAATGGTGTGGAGATGGGTGTAAGAAAATGCAGATGAAGAAGTGGTGGGAGGACTCTTGGAATGGGGAGGTCGACATTTTCTTCCTGCCAAATAGTTTCTTCTTGATTCAATGTGCAACAGTATAGATCAATAAAAAAATCTTGGATAGGAAGAATCTGACAATGGATGGGCACGGTTTTTACTATAGAAGGTGGGAAGCACAGTTTGATCCAAGACTCCACCTTCCAGAGAAAATGGTGGTATGGGTAAGCCTGGAGAATTTACCTTCAGAAATGTGGAATAAAGAAGTGATAACATGCATCGGTGAATCCTTAGGAGTGGTGGTTGGCATTGATGAGAAGGCAATAAGAGAAGGCAGTGAAGGCATGATGAAGGTTTGCATTGAACTATCACCTTGGTCTACAATTTGGGAAGAAATTGAGTTAGTGCATAATGGAAAATGTAGAATTTTGTCAGTAGGTTGGAGTTTAACACAAAACCAGGCAACTGTCTAGAAGGCTTGGAAAAAAGGAGAACATAATTGTGTTCCCTTGGATGACCCAAAAGGTAAAGGCATCCTGAATATGGAGGCTGGCCCTTCAAAAATTATGGACCATCTATCACCCATATGGCATAAGGATAGCAACACCTTGGATACGAATGATTCAGGAAGGGTTGTTCTAAGTCTGGCTGTAAGTAGGGATAAGATGAACAAAGTGAATCTTGTAGGATTGGCAGGGAAATAGGTTGACATTCTTGAGCTTAATCAACCAACAAAGGAGGATGGTAGGCTAGAAAGGGTTGAGGGTAAGGAATTAATTGGGCAAGAATGGGAGACGATTATGGAGGTTGGCAATGAATTAAGGGAATTATCTGGGGAAATTGAGAAGAGTTAGCCACTAGAATTTGAAGAAGGAATGGAAGTAGATTAGGGAGGAGGTATGGAAAAGGCAGATGAAGAATTACAAATAATGTCAACCACAGATGAACAATGGAAACTAGAGGTAGAGGATGATAAATTACTGCAAATTGAGGCAACATCATAGGAAGAGGAATCAGAAGTAGGTGAGATGCAGCTGGTAAAACACATACCTGCTCAGAGTAAGGAGATAGGAGAACAAGAAATGAATCCAAACACTGACAAGAAAAACAATGATGCAAAAATAAGACTTGGTGTTCAATTGGCAGACTATGCAAAAGGTACTCCAGACTGCAGTGACAAGAAAAAGGTCGAAAGGAAAACAAATGAGGAGAAAAGATCACAGGTAGGAGAAGCGGTGGGACAACAAAAAATAATGATGCATTTGAGGTTAGGGAAGGGATCTTCCCTTCCTAGGAGTCAATGAATGCCATAAGCTGGAATGTTAGGGGCTTAAACGTCCCTAACAAAAAGCGCCTCTTGTGGCGCTTGCTAGAGGATAAAACAATAGATATAGCACAAATCCAAGAATCAAAACTGGGGAGGGTTGAGTTGGATGGCATGAAAAGATGTTATAAGTCCTGGAGATTTTCGATGGTGGAGGTAGAAGGGGCATCGGGAGGATTGATTTCCTTATGGCGTCCACAAGCAATATACGCAGAAGAAGTTGCAGCTAGTAGGGCCTGGTTGGCGAGCAAGTTCAGGTGCTTAAAAATGAGCCTGGCATTTACATTAATAAATATATATGGGCTAACAAACTGCTCCCAAAAGTGAAGAGTTTGGAGGGAGATAGAAGAGTTTATGGAGGTGGGTCATGAGCAATTCTACATCCTAGGAGGAGATTTTAATGCCATCCATCCATAAAAGTGGGGGTATAAAAAAGAAACAACAATCACAGTTGGATTTCGAGGATTTTGTCAACAGGAACTATTTGCTGGACATTCAGTTGGCCAATGGCTCATTCACTTGGGCAAACAGGAGGTTAGGACCCAGTTGTATCTCGGAGAAATTGGACAGATTCCTCTTCAAGGGTGATTTAACCAAATTCCCCTTCACGTTGAATGGAAGCATTATTCCTTACTCTGGTTCTGACCATTTTCCAATAAAATTGGAGATCAATGATGAGAAGTGTGTTAGCCGTTGTCCCTTTCGCTTTGAGAAGATATGGTTTAGAGATCAAACTTTTTTGGAGAAAGTCAAAGGCTGGTGGGAAGGAATGCATCCAGAAGGTAATAAACTTTATAAATTTGTGTGCAAATTAAAGCTTCACAAACAACGAATAAAAAATTGGAATAGGGCGAGCTTCGGAAATATCTTTGAGGAAAAGCTGCAGTTGGAAAAAGAGGTGGAGGAAGTGAATAAAAGCGTCTCTGAACAAGAAATGAATGAGGAGCTCTATGTCAAAGAAAAATAAATCATGAAGGCATGGGAAGAATCTCTGGCTAGGGAGGAGGTGTTTTGGCGCCAAAAGTCTAGAAACACATCGATCAAAGAAGGAGACCGTAATTCTAAATTCTTCCACAACTCAGTAAGAGTAAGAAGAGAGGTGAACAAGATTAATAGCTTAACATTGGCGAATGGTGAGGTGACTGAAGATGTAGATTTGATTATTAAGGAAGTTGTATCTTTCTTTTGCAATTTACTCAACAATGAGGATGCATCAGATTTCTGTTCTCAGCAAAGGCTCTTGGCAGGAATCCCTTCTTTAGTAATGTAGGAATAGAATCATTCACTATTAAAACCTTTCTCAGTAGAAGAAATCAAATGTGCAGCCTTCCAACTTCACCCGGATAAGTCTCTAGGGCCAGATGGATTCCCTGCTTGTTTCTTTCAGACATGCTGGGAGATAATTGGAATTGAGGTGGCTAAAGCAGTAGAGGAGGCTAGAGCGTCTGGGAGGTTTCTAAGAGAGCTTAACAACACATTCCTTGTGTTGGTGCCTAAGAAAGAAAAACCTTCCTCAATGGATGAATTCAGGCCGATTGCATTATGCAATACTATATATAAAATCATATCTAAAGTATCGGCGAATCGGATGAAGGCTCTCCTTCCATGTTTGATTTCTAAGGAGCAATCTAGTTTTGTCCTAGGGAGATCAATCTTTGATGGGATCATCATAGCACAAGAGGTCATTCATTCACTCCAAACGAACAAGCACCAAGGCATGTTGGTGAAATTAGATATCAAAAAGGCGTATAATATGGTGGATTGGCATTTTTTGTGTAAGGTCCTTGAAGCCTTTGGCTTTGATAAACAGTGGGTGGATTGGATATTCTTTTGTATCTCGACTCCAAGATATTCAGTTTTGATAAATGGAGAACTAGCAGGATTCTTTGGTGCCTCTCAGGGTTTGCGGCAGGGGGACCCCCTGTCTCCTTTTATGTACATTCTGATGGCTGAAGCATTAGGTCGTGCTATGGGGAGGGCTGCCACAATTGGACAGCTAAAAGGCATACAGGTGACAAGTGGACTTCCTAATGTCACCCACCAGCAATTTGTTGATGACACACTCTATCTAGGTGAGGCAAGTAGAAGAGAAGCAATAGCTTTAAAAAATATTTTGAAGGATTATGGGGATGCTTCTGGTCAGAGAATCAATGAGGCAAAATCTGAATTATTTTTCCTAAACACCTCCACTGAGTCTGCTCGGCAAATAGAAGAAATTTTAAAATTCAAGGTTGGGCAGCTACCAATGAAGTATCTAGGCCTTCCTCTAGCTCAGGGAGTAAGTAATGGAGCACTGTGGGATCCCATGGCGGACAGAATAGTGAATAGATTATCAGCTTGGAATGTTAAGGGGTTATCATGGGCAGGAAGAATTGTGATGCTCAAGGCGGTTATCTCTGCCCTCCCTATTTACCTAATGTCATGTTTTTCTCTCCCAGCGAGTAAAGAAAAATTGTTCAATCAAAGTATGAGGCGCTTCTTTTGTCAGGGGTCAACTGATAGGAATAAATTATCGCTAATTGCCTAAACAAGATATGTAAGTCCAAAGAGCATGGTGGGGTCGGACTAATAGATTTATACAAACAGGGCTCTAGGGGCAAAGCTGATATGGGGGATGTATTCACGCAATAAGGAACGGTGGGCGCAAATATTGCAAAAGAAATATGAGCAACGATAATCCAAGTAGCATTTTGGTGGCTAAGACTCTCCCAATGGGATCTCAAATTTGGAATTTAATGAGAGCTTGTCTTCCTCTTATCCAAGACTCTTTATCTTGGGATATTTGGGACGACTGCACAACTCTCTTTTGGGAAGACTCCTAGGGTAGATTTCCAAGTCTTGAAGGATGCTTGGGCCTTCCTTTAGCCAAACAAACTCTACAAACAGTGTGAGGCAGATCGGTCAGAGACTATATGGAAGAGATGTTGGTGGATGGGGGACTGGTATACACATGGAATGATCTAGGACATAACCTTATCTCGGCCGAGGATGAGGAAACCTTAAGAAAGGAGCTAGCAAGGAGAATAATCCCAGTCCGCTTGGGGGAGGATAGGCTGGTGTGGGTAGGTTCTAGCACAGGGAAATACAAAACAAGTGAAGGCTATCAAATACAATGTCAAACAGAGACTCGTTCTGACCTTCCCTTCCACCTATGCTGGAATAGTGCATGCTTACCTAAGGCTAACACATTTATGTGGGCAACTCTTCAGAGAAGAATTTTAACTGCAAAAAAATTTGAAAGATTTGGATATGTCAGCCCATCTTGGTGTTCCCTTTGTAAGCATGCGGAGGAAGATCTAGATCATCTAATGGTAAGTTTCCCCTTTGCGCAAGCATGTCAGCGTTGGATTTGTGCAAGGTTGGGATGGAGTGGTGCTCTCCCAAACGATGTTTTGTCTCTCTTCAAGTCTTGGCCGATTTTGAAGAAAACATCATTATATCATGACTTATGGGTGGTGAGTCATTCTATGGTGGTCTAGGAATTATGGAAGGAGAGGAACCGACGTGTTTTCTCTGATTGTAAAAGAGATTTTCCTACCTTCTTAAATCGGTTGGAGGTGGTTATTGTAGAGCTGGTTAATGGCAGAGTGTCACAAAAAAAGGACTACGAATTCACCACGTGGGATGCCCAGATGAGAAAGGTATGGTATGGTTTGAACATACCAAAACCGGGTGCGATGAGGATGACTGGTGAAAGCAACAAGCGTAAAGAAGTTGAATGGATGCCACCAAAAAAAGGATGGTTCGGGTTGAATTTTGATGGGGCATCCCGGGGGAACCTGGGTATATCTGGTGTTGGCTGTTGTATCAGAGATGAAATGGGGTTAGTAGTGGGACAAAAGGTCCATGACTCTTCCTGTTGGCACCAACACTCTGGCTGAGCTACGAGCTGCAGCTCAGGAGAAGAATGCAGATTAGAAAATTGGAGATTGAAGGTGATTCTATGGTAATAATACAGGCACTCAAGCTAGGTAGGATGGCACATTGGAGGTTGTGGTCGCTGCTTGAATAAACAAGCAAACTAGTGGAAACCTTTGAGTAGACAACAATTACCCATACATATCGGGAAGCCAATTCATTGGTAGATAGTCTGGCGAACAAAGGAGCTGATGGTGAAACAAAAACTTGCATTAAGGGCATGGAAGTGGAGCCATAACGATTCAAATTGGTTGTTGATTAGGATGGGCTGCGAGTAGTTTTGGCGTTGAAAATTGCTCTTTGTGATCTGGGTGGCCTGTAGCAATGGCATTAGGTGCTATATTGGTGTTGATGTTGATTTTATAAGAGCTGGCCAGGTTGAATTCCAGTACTGAAAAACAATCTATGTAAAGAAACATTCTTAGTGGTTAATGAAATTTTTTTAATTTACGAATAAAAAAAAAGATTCAAAATTTTGAAATGATTTTATTTTTTAAATTTATCTAAAATTAATTCTTAATAAAAATTTATAAATTATTAAAACCTTATTAATAAATTATAAGTTATTTTCCAAATAAATTCATTAAAAAAATTACTTTCAACATTTAAAGATATGATATTTCCAAGTTTAGATTAAAAATCTATGTTTCACATCACACAATTGCACAACCAATAAAAAAGATATGAAAAAATAAGATACATAAGAGAGTATTAGGAGAAAGATTAGACAAAAAAATAGTAAACATAAAGTCTAAACACATAATAGAACAAAAGAGTAATAAAAGAAAATAAGTAAATAAATAAATAAAAATAATGTGGGAGGTGATTTAAGGGAAAAATAGTAAGAAAAAAATAATAACAAACATTAGAATAATATTAAAATAAGAATTCAAGATTAAGATGTGAATGTTATAAAATATTATAACAATTATAAAAAATGAGTTACAATCAAGTATAATTAGGAGTAGGGGAAAAAAAAGTAAAGATAAAAATACAAGATGATATAGAGAAGCTTGGATAAAAATGGATGAAACAAAATCCATAAAATGTCATAAAATAAATGAAAATAATATCTCATATGTAGAAACTAAATACTTACCTTGACACAAACCATAACCAATGCATAGTACATGTTGTAAGCACTTTATTAAAGAAAACATTGACCATTTTATAAAAAATCTCATGTGCTACCATACATAGTTAGATGTGGCAATGAATACAAATAATTACAACACAAATTTAACTAATATTGAAATTTAATCTTGTTAAATAATTATTTTTTATTTTTTATTTTCTTGAATATTTATTAAGGTTAGGGTTATAATTAATAATTTTAGGGATATAATTCAAATAGTTAATTTTAGGGTTATAACCTTTATTTTATAATATTTTATAATATTATGATATTATTCTTTTATTATAATTAAAAAATCATTAGAATTAAGATTAGGTTTAGGGTTTGGGTGAATGTTAAGATTGAGATTCGAATTAAGGTAAGAAGTACAATGAGAATTATACACATAGATAAGAAAAGTTCTAATAAAAAAAAAGTGTAATTAAAAATCAAGGAAGAAAAAAATGAGCCCAAATTTAGATAAAAAGAGATCTAATCAAATTATACTATAACTTTAATCCTATTAAATCATTATTTTGAAATATTTTAATTTCATGATTATATATCAAAGTTACTATTATAATTATTAATTTTAGAGATATAATTGAAAAAATTAATTAGAACCTACTTAATTAGTATTATAATTAAAAAAATATTAAAATTATGGTTAGGGTTAGGGTTATGGTGAAGGTTATAGCTGGGATTAGAAATAGGGTAAAAAGTAGAGTTAAAATTATAGTTATAACCACAGTTAGTGTTAGGGATAGAGTTATGTTTACAATCAAGGTTAGGGTTATGTCAGAGTCATAAGAAAATTATGGTTAGAATTAAGGTTAAAAAATATGGTTAAAATTAAGGTTATGGGTAGGGTTATAATTAGGGTTACAATTATGGTTAAAGTTAGGGTTGGTGTTTCAATTGGGGCCAAAATTGAATTCAGATTAGGGTTAGGGTACAATTAAGATTATGATTAGGGATAAATTAGGGTTAGGTATAAGGATCAATTATGATTACTATTAAATCTACCAAAAAAATTATGGTTATTATTAAGATTAGGGTTAGGGTTCAATTAGGGGTAAAGTTTAACTAAGGTTAAGGTTAATTTAGGGTTAAGGTTTACATTAGGGTTAGGGTTTACTTAGGGTTAAGGTTCAATTATAGTGTTTCTACTTAGTGTTATTGTTAGGGTTCAACTCTAGGGTTAGGGTTCGGCTTCTACAATAAATTTATTGGGGTGAAGATTAGGGTTGGGGTTCAAATAGAAAAAAGGGTTGAGGTCAAAGGTAAGGTTAGGATTATGGTTCAATTAAAGTTAGGATTATATTCCAAAACTTTTGGAAAGAGAAGGTACAAAAACCATTTGGTCCCGGGACTTTCAAATTTAAAAATAGATGTCTTAACTTCTTCCATGACCAAATCATTAGATACATTCTTCCTTAATGACATCTTTAGCTACTTTATTATAATTTACAATCACCATCCAAGGTTAGGATATGATCCAAGAAGAGATCCTTCTTTTCTTCTCATTTTTGTCTTCATTTTCCTCCACGGGCATGTTTTCCCAAGAGGAAACCGAGGAAGCCTTGATGGTGTCAGTATCATCAAAATTTTATCCATAAGCATCTTCAGTCTTCATATTATCATTCTTTGCCTTCTCATTTTGCATGTTAAATGAAAAAACTTGGTTTTACACCTTATTTAAGTCATTTAATGCTTGATTTTTGTCTCCAATAGATTTATTCAAAACTGTAGACACCATCCAATTGAACTATGAGATTCCTCTCTTGTTCTATTAGGATGTAAGAAAAATCATTTGAGAGGTCTTTTTGGATCTTAGCCATTCTACTTTCAAGGAGATTCTTTCTCTGAAAAGGTTTCTAAAGATTTGGATATTCCACTCTTTCAGTCTAAGTTTTATGAATTTTAACTTTATGTTGAGCATGCACATCTTAGTGCGATGATCAACTGTTTGGGTGAGCTAGGAGTCAGTGACAACCATTTCGAAGTTTGGGTTTTCCAACTATACTTTTTCAAACTTGAAAGACACTCTTCTAGGGAATTTGTCCTTATCTATGAGCCAGTAATTCGAACTGGCTTTAAATAGGGTTACGATTAGGGTTCATATAGCTTTATGGTTAGGGTTAAGCTTCAATTTGAGTTAAGGTTCAATTGATTAAAAATAGGTGCCTTGAGAAGGATATATCTCAGCGTACTTTACATATATTTCTAAAATATAGGTATGCTAGTTTATTTAAGATATGACAAGTAAATAAATGAATTGAATTGAAAATATAACAAGAACTAATTTTGAAGAGTTCAAATTTTTTCTTAAAAATTAGTTAAATATTTTTTTTATTGTAGTTTTGATTAAATAGTATTTGTGCCAGAAAAGCCTTAAAAAGCTGGGATATAAAGTTTATGCTCCCTGAAAATCTGCCCTTATCGCTCAATTTTTTTCTCCAATTATATTGTAGAAAATTAATTTTGGATGAATGTTTTGTTATATATTTTGCAAGTTTACTTTAATAATATACAATTTTTTGTTCTAATTGTACTTTCTATGATTTGTATATTGCTGACATCAAATATATTTTTTACTTTCTATCATTTTATGCTTTATGATTTGTATATTTCTTACTTCAATTTTTACTTTTTATCATTTACAATTTTTCTAAATAAATAAAATAAATTTTACTTTCTATGATTTGTATATTTTTCAATTTTTTTCAAAGGTAAAAAACTAAATTCTAATGTATAAGTCATAAATAAAATTTTACTTCTATTTGATTATCAAGTTATTATTTGTTACAAAAGAGTTTGCATATATTTTATTTTTCAATTGTTTTTAGAAGACATATTTTTTTTATTAAGAAGATTAAATTATTAATTATTAATTATAAATAAATAAGATTCATCAATAAATATGTATTAATTTTGTGATATCTTTTTTTATGAAATTAGTGTATAGTAAAATTTCTCATATTTATAGTGTTGTTTAATTTTTAATTTTACTTTTAAATAATTATTTAGGATGCCTCGCCCAATATTAAATTTTGAAAATGAAGAACAACAAAGAGAATATGCTCAAAATTACATGAGACAAAGACGTGAACAAATGAATAATTTACAAAAAGAAGAATACATCGTGTACGAGAATCTGAAGATGAGCAATATATATTAAGAAGATTACAAACAAATGAGCATTTAGACCAATTCAATGAGATAGAAAAACAACAAATACAAGTATGCAATCATGAATTAGTTAAAAGGAATTATGAATCTCATGAGAATATAGAGGGTAAATTTGAAGGAATGAATTCAATTACAATAGATCGTGTGTTACAAACATCAGATAATAGAGTTCAAGATGCAATAAATGTTGAGACTGAAAATCATGAAGAAAATAATAGTCCACAATAGGAGTTAACCTCTCAATTGAGAAGATGAAGACGAATGCAAAGAAGACAAAATGAAAGAGATCTAGGTACATGCAATAATAATAGAAAAGTGCAAATTGATTTGAAAGATTTACAAATTATATTTTGACATGGTCTAGACAAACTTGCAACACCAAGCATGTGTTACATTTGTCAAGAAATTTACCCTACAATGATGGTTGTATGAGTTCCTGAAGGCCCAATTTACAATAGATGTCGACAAGAGAAATATGAACATCAATTTTTGACATTAAATAATATGAATCCTGGTCCATAACCATTAGAACTTGCAAACTTAACACAAATTGAGGAAATTTTGATAGGGCATTTAAATCCGATATTTCAAGTCACACATGCAACTGGAGGTCAGTACAAATATAAAGGACATACCATAAGTTTTCCACAAGAAGTAAGAGAAATAGCTAAAATTTTACCACATCGAATAAAAGATTTACGTACCAATTATTATTGTTCGAAGGAAGGACCAACATAGAACAAATTACAATTTTATAGTCAATAGGGAGAGGGTGTACAAGGCATTAAAATATGAGATAGAACATGATAAGTTTTATAAAGATGTGCAAATTGATTAAAATGCTCTTAGTGAATTCACATGCAATTCAAATGAAAACATTTTTGACAAATTAAACTCTATTCATATGGAGTTTGATTCAGAGATTTAACTAAATACATACACTATGATTCAACTAATTAAATACATGCACTATGATTCAAGTTTTATAGAGATTTAACTAAATACAAAAAGCCTAGGAAAATGCACAGGCACTACAATTCAGAGGCGGGACCAACTAAAACATCTACACCTTACAATTATTTGGATTCATTAATATTTTGCAAGAGCTTAGAAAAGACCATGGCACAGTGGGCTAAGTCAGGTTTTCATTCCTCCCTTGGAGTCTTTGCCCTCAAAGTCTTCTGATTCCACCCGCTTCTTGTATGCAATGTAATTTGCAATCACCGGGTAGTCTTCTCTGTAGTTCTGGTGAGCCGACCCCTTCGCTTTCTCCTTTGGGTCCCTAGAATCGAGTGGTATCCATTCTTCCCCGAAGACTAAGTCCCAGTCGACGTCGTCTCCTGATGCTAACTCCTCTGCCAACCCTTCGTCTTGCACATATCGCATTACCCAGCCACGAGGTTGGTTGGTGGTTAGCTTGGCTGCTCTGAGCAGGAAGGTGATGATTCGGTCCCTTTCATCCCATCATTTTTCAAACCCTTCTGGGTCAATTGTCCTGACCAGAGGGAATTTCATGACCTCCTTTCCTTGTATGCTCAACACGTAGTAGTTCTGGGGCATTGGGATGAGATTATTTTCGTCCACATTATCCAAGGCTGCATCAATGTCTCCTAGCCATGTGTGAATGAAGACCATTTGGGTCAGTTTCTTTGTGATTTCCTTCGGCACACCCATGTGGAGGAGCATCGCCAGAAACATTGTTGGTATTTCTGCATTGGACCAGAACCTGTGATATGCTTTCAGGAATTCCGGTCCTACAACCTTCTTGGTTGCCCAAATTATCAGCGGGTGGGACAAGGCCAGTACCCCATTCAACCTTTTGTTTGTCACTTCTCCTCAAAATTCTTGTAATTGGTTGTCGGTGTCCAGGGCCAGATGAGTCTCCATCCCTTTATTGCCTTCTTCTATCACCAAGTAAAAATCTCAAGCTTTTGCACGCACACACTATTCTTGCAAAGATATTGTTTTAAATGACCCAGGTTGGCCTTTTTTAACTACGGTGGCTAGCAATCTTCATGATTAATTTTCTATGATCCTGGCGGTTGGAGCATGTAAACTTGAGAGCGCTCTGCTGGAGGTACCCAACGTGATTAATGCAAAGTATTTTGAGATCCACTCAATCTTACCTTTGCCTTGACAATTGTTCAATTTATTTGCATCTTGCCCTCTACTATTGAGCACTGTCACATCCGATTAGACCCCAAGTTTGTCTTTTCTTGTTAATATAGTAAGTTTATTTTTTACCTTTTTATTTAATTATTTATTAAAAAATAATTATTTTTAGTAATATTTATATTTTGATATATTTTGACTTTACATTTAGTTTATTATATTTTAATTTTTAAATTAGATTTAAGTTTTAATTTTTTTTAAGTTTTAATAATTACAAATAATTATTAAAATAAATTTAGTTTATAATTATTTGTCTTATTAAACTTTTAATTATCGTCCCTTTAATAATTGTTTTATTTTTTGCAGGGAACGATTTTTTAATGACCGTTGATCATCCATCAATTGATCCTAACCATTCCTTGCAATCCCGTGATGACCTCACCACTAAGTTTCAACTAATTGCGATATCACGGGTGAGCGCCACGTGTCTCAGCCGGCGGTGCCAAAGGAATAATCAAAGTGCTTTAATATTTATGTCGAGTTTTAATACATTATATGACAAGTTACTAAAGCATTTGCGAGATGCACATGCTCAAAATCGACGCACCTGATGTTATAATCTTGATGAAAAGTTGCTCGACAGTTATGTTTAGTGCTGGTGACTACTATGAATGAACACGATTGCTGATGGTGGAGATCAACGGTTGCCCGCCATCGCGTGATACAAAGATGCAAGGTGTTTATTAATTGCTATATCACGAGTGAGCGCCATGTGTCTTTCCTTGGCGATGCATAATGTGGTGGGCCCTTGGTGCTGAGATGGAGATTACATCAGCCTTTTGAAGGCAACCATTCGATGATCTGAAGCAAGTAAAGGATCGACGGTTAGAATTTAAATTCGCATCAGGCTGGATGAGACAAATTCACTCGGGTTGACTCAGGGATCTTACTCTGATGGCGTTGGTTTGGCCCATACAACTCCTTATGCTTTGATCGGTGAGACAAGACAAGTTTCTTGCTGATGGAACTTCATCAGTGAGACCTATATGCTTGGTATGACCTTTTCATTTCACCCCAATGGAACTTGTCTTGCTGATGATATGGGTTATTTGAATACTAGATTTTGGAGGTTTTTCATGATATCAAATGGTCAAGAATGATGTGATCATATGTGACTATGATGGATTATACTCAAGATAAGGTTTTCTTTAGGGAATCAACGAGTGCAAAATCACTGTAAAGGCTAGTTGCTTTGTGATGAATGTTCTATTGTGGGCCTCTAGCCTATCCTAGGTCTTTGTAGTAGTTTTTTTTATTCATTGTTATTAGTTTTTCAATGTTCTATACAACGACCAAGTTTCTATTTGCAATCTACTTTAAGTTGGTCATTAAAAAGAGATATATGGTTTGTTTCCTTATAGAAATAATGTATTTATAACATTGATGTGTTTTTCATTTAAAATAATGGCATTTGGTAATAATAAGGAGGGAGTGTGAAGTTTGAAAAGTCATATTTTCAAATTTATTTTTTTGTCTTTTTTGAAACAATTAAATAAGTTTCATGCATAAGAGGTTTCAATAAGTTGTTTAGAATAGTAAAATGGTGTCAATGTTTGTGATGAGGAAAAATGAACTGGAGAGTGGTTCAAAACTGGTTACAAGGTTTGAAAGGGATGTTTAAGTTGTACTTTTTAGAGTGATAAGGTTGACATTAAACTTTTCAAATATTTTTACTTCATATTTTTAAGATAAAGATTCTTTTAAACAAAAAAATATATTTTAAATTTCATACTTGGAAAACAAAAATGCAAATGCAATAAATGAATAATAGAGAATCATGCATGGGAACAAAACACCACCTACAAGTGAAAATAAGTTATTGGAATGACATAAAACAGATGATAAAGTCAAATATATTATTGGTCTTTCCCTTTCTGACATTAAATTTTATTATATAGATTTAGATAAATCATCATAGGAAATTTGGGATAATTTCAATAAAATATTTGGGTCAAAAATAGTTAATGTGAAGTTTTTCCTAAATCTTCAACTATTTAGATTCAAAATGAGAGATATAATCACTATGTCTAATCACATAATAAATTTGAGATCTCTCATTAGACAACTGGTAGAAGTCAAGGCTCTATTAGATGATGAAGATGCTAAGGATATTTTGTTAAATAGTTTGAAAATACAACAATGTTATTTCTATGCTTAGTCCAATAACTTCTCAAACACAAGAAGATGTGATTTTGGCCCTATTAGGAGAAGAAAAAATAACAATGGAAAAGATTTAAAATTTGATTCTCAACATGAGAATGTATTATACTCATGAGGTAATAATAATTAAAAAATAAAAATGAATGTTATTATTGCAAGAAAAAGGATCACATAGTGTGGACTTGTATAACTCGAGCCAATGATGTTCTTGAGGGAGAACTTAAAGAAAAATAAAATGATGTTAGCTTAGCCTATATATATTTGTTTGTTTCAATCAACATGTTTTGTTGTGAGGAATGTAAAACTTAAGGGAGGGTGTTGGAATATTAAGATTGACATTAATAAATTCACCTTACTAACTTGTTTATTTTTTTTATTAAATAATTAGTTATATTATTATAAGATAGTATAGTTCAAATGGGAAGGTATATTTGAAAGGCTTTGTAAAAGCCATATTGTAATATATTCCCAAATGAACTGTATGATATAATTATTATTTTGAGTGTGTTTGTGTGATAAGTTCTCTCGACTTTTCCAATATATTTTGTATGCTCTATTAGCCATGATTTCATGATTAATTTTCCACTTTTGACATTTCTTCTTACTAATTTTTCCATCCAAATTTGGCTCTTAGACTAAATATTTCATAAAGGTACATTTTAATTTTCTTACTATTACCTTTGGCTGAATTTTTAAATTGGTTCAACCATGCAAAAAGTGTGGTTACTTTTAATTATTTCCACTTAAATGTTGGTTACAATTTTCTAATTTTCTTTCCATTTAGCTAGTCACAATTTCATACTAGCATTAAACCTTGAAAATGGCAGTTTACTTCTATTTAAAACTTGTGGTAATTTCATTAATCTCTTGCTACCTCTGGTGTTGAATTGGACTAGTTATGTCATCTAGGATTTGTTCCTCAATTTTTTTTAATTTTTTCAAAAAAAGGTTATGACGGTTATACTTGTATTACCATGAATGGACATAAATTTGAGGATTTTGGATGTTTTCATTCAATTTTTCATGTTTTCCCCTTAGCTCCTACTTTATGTGTGTTTTTTATGGAAGCCTTTGGATATCTTTTGGCTAATAGTATTTCATGGAACCTTATTAAAGGTGCTACTTTTCGTAACTCTATTGCCCAACTATTCAATGGTCATTTTTCTAATGACTCCTTTCTCGCTCTCTTGGAGGACAAACGTGATAGTATTTAGGATATTCAATGCCTAGATATTTTCTGGAAAGCTTTAAGGTCAAATATGTAGTGGCATAAAACTCAATGTTATAGGAAATCCTTCTTAGCCAAGCCCAATTGGTTCAATTCCTATGGATAGAAGGGGGTTGATCATAAGGAAGTGTTGAGATTCCTAAGCATCTCTTTTACCTTTTAGGTTTCTCCTTCCTCTTTAAGGAAACATATCATTTCTAGAGCTGAGAAAAATTATCATATTTAATTATAAATCCCCTTTCTTTGGCAAGGAGATTCCATGTGTGTTCAAAAATTCTTGTTGCACACATTTCCATTACTCATGTTGCTAAGAACATTGCAAATCCTCATATTTGAAGATTGAAAAAATCCAAAGGTATATTTTATGGCCTCCCTTTAACCAAGGAAAATGGTTTTACAAAGTATCCTAGGAGTTTTATTATTTCCCTCATGACTATAATAGGCTTGGCTTGCTTTATATTCACTACTCTAAATGGCACCATAATAGGCTTTGCTTGATTTATATTCACTACTCTAAATGGTGTCATAATTTTAAATTTAATTAACATACTCTAAAACCTAACAAAACCAAGTTGTAGCTCGTCAAATTGGAGAAGTGAAAGGTCAATACTAGCGTTGAGGAAGAGTTTGGAGGAGTGAAAACAAGGTCAATACCGATGCCAAGGAAGATTTTGGAGCTAAAACAAGGTCAATACCAGCGTCGGGGATGAGGTTGAGGGAACTCAGGGAAAATCGACGACCAAGGGACAATGAGTACTATAATTTTGGCACCCCCATTCTCTTTAACCTGCAATTTTCATGCCTAGTTTCCAAATATTTTCTCGTACATTGGCCCCCCCATTCTTGTAAAATGGTATAAGATAAGACAAAAAAAATAAAATAGCTTAGTCTTTCACATTTTTATAGTGATTACTAGAGGCACATAGACCAATTCTTCATAATAAAAGAATTTGATCATACTTTTCCAATGATGGCATTATGAGAAAACCTTAGGTTAAATGAATAATTCCTAGCTAAGTTCTTTAAATCATGTCCAACCATATAAGAGAAGACCGTTGCTATGTGTACTTGGATAAAATGGAGAAAGTCTCTTTGGGCTCTTTCATTAATCTACGTATTGTTAAATTTTAATACCTAAAAGTGAGAATGAAAAATATTTCCTAGGATGGTGGCCAATTATGCTTCTCAACACCTAGATTAAAAAATCCTTGTCAATATCATTGCCATCACAATTAAACCTATTGCTTGAGATATAGTCATAGAGGTAAAAAAATTGTCTTTCTTGATAGTAGATACATTCTAGACAATTCAATCCTTGCATCGAAGATTGTTGAATGGGCCCAACAAACTACTTATGATGCCCTTACTATTAAGTTAAAATTTTGAGAAGGCATATGATTGCATCAAATGTCCTTTCATTTATAAAAGGCTCAAATGGATTTATTTTAACCCTAAATTATTATCACACATTCAAAATTAAAAAATACTAGTTGAATGAAGAACCTTCATTTGAAGGTGATGTCGTCATGACCTTTGAATGAAGAACCTTCATTCAAAAATGATGCCATGTCAAGAGTAAAGACTTTCAAATGAAGGTATTTTTTATTTTAAATATTTCATGTCCAAAATGATTTATAAAAGGAACCTTGGCATGAAGGACCTTCAAATGAAGACCTTAATTCAGAGGTCCTTCATTAGAATATCCTTCATATGAAGGTTCCTTTAATGCCATCCCATTATAGATCTTAGAGTTGCTAGAGATATTTTTGTTTCGAAGTAGAGATTGGACCATCAAATAGTGTCACCATGACTCTACCAAGATATCCATCAAATTGATAAACCCTGACTTAACAACCACAAATTCACAAGACAATTGCCCCTGTCAGCCCTAGGGCATCAATTCAATGCCAAGTTTCTTGCTTTAATAGAACCCTAAATGCAATGAACCTCTCTCATACCATGATGCACACCAATCCACCGAGTTACAATTTCAAGACAGTGGGTGGATTGGTGGATGTCATTTCTATTTATCCCTCAAACCCTTACATACGCAAAATAGGGCAGTCCCTGTATTTGATTGTTTTCTCCCACAAAACAGTGATTGAGCACTTCAAAAAAAAAGAAAAAGAAAGGGAACACATATATTTATCTACACCAATTATCTCAGAGCATTTCAAGCTTGTACGGATTTGTTGGTTGTTTTTGCTATAACCAAGTTTATCTTCTAATCTACCTATGGAATTGCCAATTCCAATCAGGGGCAACTCGAAGGACCTGGACCAACTGACGAGGATTTCAATAAACCTCCTACTCTTTGGGATTTGCAAAACCTGGGAGGGTGATCACCTTAATGCATTTATAACCTTTGCACCAAACTTATAAACAACATCAATAATAATAGATCATCTCATTTAATAGCTCAACATAACAAAATAATACTGAAACGAATTGGTTGTTTATCAATAATATCAACTATTTGGAGCATGAGATACTACAACAACATTACACAACTTAAGATAGTCATTGATTTGCAATTTTGTTTCAAAAGACTCCAAAAATGTGTTGGCGTTAATGATTTTATCTATACAACTCGTCAGCATATCATAATCTGAGTCATCACAAATCAATTTGATTTGTGCATTGATGACTTCATCTGCCCTATCCTGCCATTGCTATAGTGATCTAACATTTCCATGGGCATCTACTAAATCTGGTAAAGATGTGCCACTCCAGTCATCAAAATTCTTTACCAGTTCCTTAATCTTCCTACTCAAATCATCAGGTAAGGCTTGAAAACCTTGTAGTGATTTTACAAAAACTTGAGTAGGCCTTAATGATTGGGGCATGTTGTCAGCATCGAATCTAGATGCCTTATACATAACATCTAGTTCATTGGCCCTAGGGATCCACTTCTCAACTAAAGGAAAAACTAATTCTTGATCCCTAGTAATGTTTTTTATTGAATCTAAGAATAAAGAATATAAAGAATAAACTGATGGTAATTTGCCATCAACTCCCTCATTCAAATGCCTCAAAAATGTGTCTACAACTTCATTTTGCTTGGCAATTGCTCCCTTCTCACTTGATTTTAGAGCTGCCTGTAGCTCTCTAATCTTATTAAACATCTACTTTTTGGTGGGATCTACAGAGTACTCAACCTCCTCTTCAACTAGATCTAATTAAGGACTAGGAGCAGGAGTTTGGATGGTGGACCTAGGAGTAGAAACAATTGGAGAAGTTGGGGGTATTGATCTTGATGTAGAAGGTATGGCCAGGGTACCAGGAGCACTAGAAGACTCCCCCACATGTCTTTACTTCAACCTGTCTACCTCAGTTTGCAGCTCAATATTCCTTTGTTGCATTCTACTATACTCTCCAATAATGGTGTTATAATTCTCCATCAAACTTTTCTTCTCAGCTTCTTCTCTTTTAGTTGTGTTTTCGGCCAATTTGGCCACATTTACAGTCAAGTTTGTAGCTTTTGTAGTTGAAGTTTCAAAAGCTCTTTTGATTATTAACCCCCCCCCTTAGGTTTGGGCTAATATTAGTAACATAGGGCATGGGCCAACCTAAACTTAGGAAGTAATAAAGTTAGGAAAAATATTTAACTCAATTTATAAAAAGGGGCCCGACCTAGACGAAACAATGAGACATAAGTCATTTTAATACCCACTCCAAAAGGGTAACGACCGAATATATCTCACCCAAGGTGTTACATGGAACATTAATATTTTTATGAAAGCCAAGGTAAAACCCAACCTTAGGTTACTCTCAAACAATGTAACAAGCCAAGACAAGGGAAAAACATAAATGGAATTCAAAGAACGAGATTTGAAATTCCATCAAATTCACCATGATGCACACCAATCCACCGAGTTACAGTTCCAAGATAGTGGGTGGATTGGTGGATGCCATTTCTATTTAGCCCTCAAACCTTTACATAGGCACAACAAGGTAGTCCTTTTATTTGATTGTTTTCTCCCACAAAATAGTGATTGAGAACTTCAAAACAAATGCAAATGAAAGGGAGCACATATATTTATCTACACCAATGATCTCAGAGCATTTCAAGCTTGTATGGATCCATACAAGACAAAAGAACTTCAGAAAAATTGTAGAAACATAGAAAATTGCTTCAAGAACGTGGTATCTGATATGAAATTTTGGTATCAACTCCTTCAACAATTGCAATGGGATGGGAATACAATATGATAGAAGTGGGTTAAAAACACATCTTTTGAAGCATCAAACCAATATGCAAAGATTAAAGAAAGTGCTAACCCCTTAAACTAGAATTTTTTCTTTTAACTTTAAGTTTGTTGGGTAGCCAATTCTTTTAAGTTATCAAATCCTACCATCATACATAATCAAAATGTTGTTTCAAATGACTATGAGCACTAAATTTCACTATTTGAAGATGTTGAAACCTTTTCATAGAGAATTAGAACATTGATGTGACCACTCATCCTACCTTAAAACATACCAAAAGTCTCCTAGCAATTAGACATAGGAAGATTTAAGATGAATTAAACAATTTTTATTGCCAAAGCATAAACTTATGATGACTTTACCAGGCCTAGTACACACTCCCTCCCCATTAACCACTTAGACATATGGAAATTAAATGTAAATTTGTGCTATTTTTAGTCATGTAGGTGTCCAATAAACCACTTGGTGGTGTTTCCATTCAAGTTTATTTACTTGAATGAAGAGAAAAAGTCCTTTGATTACAATTAGAGAATACATTTGACACCTTGGTTGTGTAATTGGTGGACCATAGTCACATTTAACACTTGTTAAAAAGTTTGGAATTTGAAATGTTAAGTAGATTTGATTTGTGATGGACACATTTGGACGGTAGTAACAATAACTTGCAATCTATCAAGACTTGATTACCTTATAACCTGTCAAATTCTAGCGATGAAATGACAGATTAATAATAATTTCACCTTAGGATCACATCACCATGAAAAAACTTCATCCAACATCCTTATGAGTGTAGGTACCACCAAATAGGTATTTGTCAGATTTGTCTCCCTTGAGCGAGGGAAATTCAGGAAGAGAAGAGGAAAGCGAGACATGTAGTAGGTCTAAAAGAGGGAGATCAACTAGAGGTCAAAAGATTAGAAGAAAATTTTGTAAATGCATGGAATTTTTTCTTGTTGAAGGGGGGTCATGTTCTTATGATGATGAGAGCATAGGCGACATCGAGGTTCCCTTGAGGTACAAACATCTACGGAAACAATGGGTACCCAAGGAACTTCCTCCAATAAACACTGATCTTTGTGTCAACGAGAGGATATATCGCATAGCACCATCGTCATTACATGGTTTGGGCCTATTTTGCATGGATGACATAAAGGTCTATTACGACAAAGTTACTGAGTTGATGGAGTATGTTTTGTCGTGTTACAATTACAAATATTGGATGTAGCTGGTTTGATATACACGAAGTATGCATAGGTATGCACTATCAACAAATTATATACAACTAAAAGATAAGGATCAAAATAAAGGAGTGGCTAGGTACATTGACAGGAGGCCAAAAGCATTAAGGAATATTGCAGGGTTTATAAATAGTACATGGCCTAGGTCAACAAATAAGCAACCTAATTGTATATTTGAGGCTAGAGGGAAACCATGTATTCATATGTGCGATAAAATCAATAACTGCAGGGGAAGAGTTGCTAATCGATTACAATTTGAATCACTTAGATACAAACACAATTACTATGGGGGTGGTATGTACTATATACCATTTTACCCAACATCCAATTAATGACTCCAATATACCATTTTATTATTATGATTTTTTCGTAAGTCTATTGGTTTCATTTTGGTAATGTTTTTTATATTTAATTTTTATCACAACAGGACATTCATCATACGAGGAAGGCTCCGACCCAAAGTGCAAATTGTGATCCATCTTCAGGCACTTCTATTCGACAGGTTTACCTCATTGTAATTGTACAAATTAGATACGAGCAAAATTTTTTATTATTATGTTTTTTCATGAGTTTATTGATTTAATTTCGATAATGTTTTTAATATTCTTGTTGCAGTTAGCTGATCGGAGAAAGGCACTAGTAGTACAATAGAGCATCCATATGGAGGTGCAATCACTATTATGTGATGATGACATCGCATTTTCCACAAACCCTGTAGATATGATGAGGAAGGCCCAAAAAAAATGCAATGAAGAAATTCTTCAGTTGGTATTCATAGTGTCTCAAACAGATGAGATAAGAGAAAGGGTTAAAATAATGTCTGAGAGAGCACATAACTTGCAAGTAAGTTGTCATGAGATCTTTAATTATAACATAAGTTCATTCATGGTTTTATATTTTGTACTCTTTTATGTCATGAACTAAAATATGTGTTGTTTTTATAGGATTATTTGCATCCTCATCATGCTACTGGCCATGATCAAGGTATTGCAAGTGTTGCCCAAGAAGTAGGGGTCAGTACAAGTGTCAATCCTGATCTTCCTGTGCATACAACACATCATCTGACCCCATCATCTATGCCTATATTATCGACTGAAATGTTGGAAACACATACCATGCAAGCATTTGGTAGTGCACCCTCTAGCCGTGAGCACATGCCACTACATGTGTCAGTACCTGTGGATGCAAATGCCACTAGTATTGGTGATGTTTTAGCAGCATTTCCTGGATCTTCCCGTATTACTAGTATGGGAACATTTCCGATCACATTTGTGGTGACCAAGGATTTCCTTCCCATAAAGATAGAGAAGGCCCCAGGTACTTTAAAATGTTTTAATTATTATTATATATAATCCAATTGAAATTTACTTATTGATCACTCTTTATAGACTAATGATCCCATGATCATTTTGCAAGAAATGATGTTTTTTATAAACATCTAAGTGATATTACATTGGAGCTCTTCGGGCCCACCATACGTACATGGTGGAATGCCCAAAATCAAGATTTAAAATATGAGCTCATTAACCATTTAGTTGTGTTGTTCGGTGATAAAACATTCAACCGAACCAAGGTCCTTAAGAAAGCTAGTACCTATCTAAAGTATGTGAGGGACCAATATAGGTCATATTTAGAGAAGAACAGAAAGTATGAGCATTCCCCATGATTCTGAAGAGGGAGTGGAAGGACTTGGTGTCAGATGGAAAGGAGAAGGCTAAAAAGAAAAAAGGAAAGAAACCACCGGGCCAAGGAAGGTATGTGATACTATCAACAATTTAATTATATACTGATTACTCTTTCTTTTTATTTAATCTAACGTATTTCAAATTTTTCATAGGCTACCCGACACATTGAAGGCAACAAAGGTAAGACTAGAAAAACACAGGCAACACAAACTTGGCTTTGGTGGTTATAAGTAATTAGCCGCATGATTTTTAAGTATCAATAAATGAAATATTTCATCCAAATAATAAATTGCAAAAAAAATTGGTTTTATCACACCATAGAAGCAAAATTCATGATCGCATGCAAAAATGCAAGGCTTTGATTTCATTAGAGTGGCCACAGAAGAGGACCTAAATATTTCCTTCCACCAAGGCTATGGAGCCCTGACTGAACACCTAAGAGTCTCGACTGGGCAAACATAATCTTCCACTACATCCAACACGTAGGTAAATAAACTCAATAAATTTTATTTCAAATTGAATACTTGTGTAATCTATTCAATATTAATTTCCACCATAATAATGTGCCTATTTGTTTTACATAGATAAGCAATGATAATATTGCACATGACATTGGAATGCAACCTGGTGAGGGTGGAGCACAACCTGAAGATGAAGGCCATGGTGTGCATCTTCATATTGGATCTATTCATGCGCTATACAAAATGTAGTATGGATTAATACAATTAAACATCTTTAATTGCATTTGGTGTATTAATCAATGTAACATTTCATGTTTCAACTTTAGAGCATGTAGAGCGTGATCAACATGTTGAGCATGATCAGGCTAGACAAGATCAGGAACATGATGTGGCTCCATCAGGTAAAGAGGACCACTCTAATGTTCTTTTAAACATATTTAATTGCAATTGGTGTATTAATTAATGTAATCTTTCATGTTTCAACTCCAGATCAGGATTTAGAGGGTGTTCAACATGTTGAGCATGAGGCTATAAGACAATATCAGGAACATGATGTGGCCCAATCAGGTAAAGAGCACCACTCTGATGTTCTTTTAATTAATGAAATACGTGTAACAATAATAATAAAACATATCAATTTAACATTTCTTTGCTATTGCAGCAGACCCCCCCTTGCAGCCGCGTCCACATTGTGAGTACACGACTAGGCATACATTAAGATCACGAGCAGAGCTCAGAACAACTCAAGGGGGGACAAATGATTTTGAAAACGATACTCCACTTCAGCTTTTTTTAGCTGCAAAAAAGAAACAAAAAAAAAGTGATTGTAATCATATTATGACAGCCATATTTTTGATAATATGTAAAAACTGAAAAAATGAAATATGTTAATGAATGAATGTGAATATGTTAATGAATAAATGTTATATGTTAATGAATGAATGTTATATGTTATTAATGGATGAATGAATGAATGAATATGTTATGTTTATTAATGGATGAATGAATGATTAATGTTATATGATCGGGTATGGGGAATTGAGAGTGATGTGAGGGGGGGGGGAGGGGCCAAATGAGCTTCCACCTTCACGTGGTTGGCCCTGTTAAGTAGAGAATATTAAACTATTCTCAAAACAAAGAGAAGCTCAATAAGGTAAGTAATGCACTTTTCAATATAAGAAATGCATCGTTTGAAGCATCAAATCAATATGCAAAGATGAAAGAAAGTGCTAAATTTTCACTATGAACATTGTGTTGTGTGTAGATTTGGTTTCAAAGCTCTGTTTTTTATTTTTATTTTAGTGGTCTCTAAAATTTGACTTTTGTGCATAACACGTTAGTGGAAAATTTGACAACTCTGAAGGGTTTAGAGGATCAATTGAGATAGATACATGAATACTTGGATCTTGTTGTTGATGGGAGGCTTCCACTTATCCATAAAATTTTGTACCATCTGTAGGTATGCTAAAATATCTCTACTTACATTCATTCAACTTACTGTAATATAATATCTGACAAAAATCTCCTCTTCATTATACTTAGATGGATTTTCATGCTCTGTTCCAAAGCACATGTTTTAAAATAGGCAAGAAGGATGCTAGCAAGGGTTAAGGAATTTTGCTTTACACTTGCCAATTGCATAGTTTACCTCATTCATCCAACATATTGCCAATGCGTTTTACAATTGTTGGAATCATATCCTATAATTACAGAACTAGTAAAATTAAAATATGTAAGTTTCAAATATGGAATTACATATCTTTCCATGAATTTTTGAAAGAAAATATCAAAATGGAGAAGTATTAACAAAATAATCTGCATAATTTCTAAGAGATCAGGGATTTTTTTTGCAGAGTTATCTTGAATATATTTAAGAAAAAAGTAACTTATAGAGATTGAAGCAAAATATCGGTAGTCTAAAATCATCAGCCAACACATCTTAGTAGTATCTCAATTCAAGAGAACTAGGTCCACTATCCATTAGCTAGTAAAACAAATAAAATCAATTCATAAGATTATTCTATTTTAATAGGGTTGACTGGTTGCTGGTTTCTTTTTGATTGTCAGGAAGTCGTCAATATACACTTGGTTTTCCCGCCTTCTCTTATCTCGTGGCCAGAGTGTTTCTGCAGAAGGCATCAAAGTAACCTTCAAGATTGAAAATGGAAATGAGTACAAGGTCAGTATAACTTAATGCTAATTGGGTATGATTTTTTCTGTTCAAGACCAATTTAGATTCATTTTCTGCTCACACTACTTTTATTTACATTTATGTTTTGCTAATGTCCATTTTCCTTTACATTCATATTTTTCTATACATATTATGTTTACAATAATGTTTTCCTTAATTTAATCTAGCAGAGAGGACCCAGTACCTGAGCAACTTTCAATGCCATGCTATTAGGATTTAATGTGAAGCTAATACAAAGTTTTTCATTGTTGCTTGAGGCCATATTGCAGTGCTTTCTCTAGGAAGCCCACATGATCCCCATCAGGTATCTTCTTTTTGTAGTCTCTAAATTTCTTAGAAGAAATCAACAACCAGTTTGTCTAAATGTGGCTCCTTGTTTACACATTAATATCTCTTTTGATACCAATGGATCAAAGTGGATTCATGGGGTCTTAACGAGAAGGCTCTCAAACATGGAGATCAAGAGTGGGACCAAGTAAAACCATTCATAATAATGCTCATATTGTTTTATTGACTGTCTAAGAGCTAAGTATCCAAGATATCATTCTATATTTTTCTATTGAATTTCCAGAGTGAGAATAATTTTGGGTTTGCAATCCTATTTTTTAGTACACTCGCTAAGTATCCAAGATGCACTACAGGTACTTTTTCTCACAAAATTTCTCATTTTCCACAAATTTAGATTCTAGTGTGTAGTTTAATATTCACTAGTTTGATTTTTTCTTTTTTTAGCAAAATTAGAATCCAGTTTGTAGGTTGTGCTTGTTGTCCATGACAGTCCCCTTGATCTCATGACTCGTCATAGGTTTTATATTTTGCTCCAATTTTTTATCAACATCAAATGTGGCCATCATAATATCATCCATAGCCTCCATATTCTCCAATTATTCATTGCTCATTTCTCATACATAGTAACCAAATAATGCAGGCCTAGAGCTTGGACTACAAATGTATGCAAAAAATGATAAATCCCTGCCTCTGTAAGCCTAATTAAACATAAAAATTGACATGTTTGATATTTTAAAAAGTCATATGACTGTCCTTTTTCTACCTTGTAAACACTTACGCAATGCATACAATAATTTATTGAAATACAAAGTTGAATGGCCTCTTAACTCTTGACACTAATGTCATTGCATTTGTCCAAATAGGGTTAATTGTATTGTGATCTAAATTTTCATAATGAAGTCTCCAATCTGTCCTTTATATTTGAGCATTGATGACAATCCATCTTGTCTTTTAATACCCCTATTAAATGCTCATGGTCTTGGCACATCAACTTTCCCTCCTTGATTGACCTGTCCTTATGTCCTATCATTATCCCTATGGATGCACTTTGGAGCTTCCTACTACTTTTAAATATCACCCAGAGTCACCCCGATAAGTATTTCGATCCATTTGTATCTTCATCGACAAGAGATTATGTATCGCTAGGATATTCTGCAGTTTCCCTGACATGGTGAGTCTCCCTGATGATTATTCTTTCGACTCAACTATGTCGCCAAGATTCCTACCAATGTAATCTTATCGGCATCACATAGCAGGTCAGGTACACATTCAGAACTTACTTCGAAGTCATATGTCTTGTCGATATGCTTCCCTCATGCTTCATCGATGAGACAAGATGAGTATCTCACCGATGAAAATTCATCATTGAGACCATGGGCCAGTCCTCTCGATATATCTTCTCAGGCAATTCTGTTCATTGTAATAGTCTTGATATTTCACCGATATGCCTACATTTGAACGAATAGCTTTTTTAAATAAAAAAATTGCATTGTTCCATTGAATTTTTGACAGACCTCCAAAAGCGTTCGATGAATTTGCAATATATCCAACGAACCTTCGTCGTAATGACTTGCCTATTTTGTTTCGCGTAGGATGAACTTCTGTTGTTATTTCAATCTATAGTATGTCACCAAGACTCTTGCCGATGCAATCTTATCGGCATCACATAGTAGGTCAGGTAGACATTCAAAACTTACTCCGATGGTATATGTCTTGCCGATATGCTTCCCTTGTGCTTTGTCGATGAGAGAAGATATGTATCTCGTCAATGAAATGTCATCACTGAGATCACAAGCTAGTCCTCCCGATATATCTTCTCAGGCAATTTTGATCGCTGTAATAGTCTTGATCTTTCACCGATATGCCTACATTTCAACGAATAGTTTTTTTTTTTTTTAAATTGCATTGTTTCGTCGAATTTGCGATGAACCTCCAAAAGTGTCTAACGAATTTGCAATGTATCCGATGAAATTTCATCGTAATGACTTTCCTATTTGGTCGCAAGTTCAACGAACTTCTGTGGCTATTTCAATCTGAAGTATGTTGCCAAGACTCCTACTGATGTATTCTTATCGATGTCACATAGCGGGTTGGGTAGACATTCAAAACTTACTCTGATGGTATATTTCTTGTTGATATGCTTCCCTCGTGCTTCATCAATGAGACAAGATGCATATCTTGCCGATGAAACTTCATCGCTAAGACCACAAGCCAGTCCTCCCAATATATCTTCTTAGGAAATTTTGATCATTGTAATAGTCTTGATCTCTCACCAATATTTGTAATACATCAAAAATTTCGTCGTAATGGTGACGAACTTCTATTGGTAATCCGACACTTTGGCAAAGGTATGCCGCCTGTGCTCTAGGTACTGTTTGTCGCTAGATCGACAAAATTATCATCGCGGTTCTGACAAATGTATGTCACTGCTCGGACACTTCAGCAAAGGTATGTCGCCCGTGCTTCGACCATTGTTTGTCGCTCGATCGATGAAGTGGGTGTCGCGGTTCCAATGAACTTGCATTGTGAGTTCGACGTTTTATAATCTGTTGGAATATAGACGAAAAGTGAGCGATAATGCTAATTTCTGCTATTCGTCGGTCGACCGACAATAGATCGTCGAAATTTTAACAAACGATCATCAAAAATTGGAGTCAAATTCAGTAGTGTGTTTTGATATTGCGGTTTGTTGATTGCTTGTCTATTGTTTAAATCTTCAATTGTGATTTTCCCCCAGTGAGATCAGGATTTCGCCCCCAATGAGAGACAAAGAAGATTTATTATGGATATGCACAATGACAACCAAGCCATGGTGAGACACGACCGCAACAGCCTGATATGGACATGAAGCTTGTTGTATGATAGGCATGATTGCGCAGGGGTGGCAGAAGTGGACGGTCAACACATGCTCAAACAAGCAAAGGAGCTGAATCAATCACAAATAGTGCCTGTTGCCAGGTTTTCACCATTTGTTTTTATTGCACTTTTCAGATTTTATGATTTTTTTGCTGTTACCAAGACGCTTGTTTGCTTGGTTTTCATCAAGGCAACCATTTTTTTTAATTTTCTACTCTCTTTTTTTTTTGTTCCCAAGACGCCTGTTTGGCAAGTTTTCATCAGGGCAACCATTTTTTTAGGACATTTTCTGATTTCTAGGATTTTTTATTTTTTCAGGACTTTTTCTATTTTTAGAATTTTTTTAGGAGTTTTTTTGCTTTTTAGAATTTTTTCAAGACTTTTTAGACATGCATTGGATGCATCATGTGTAGAAATTTTTTAGGTGAAGGTTGTTCATTGGTTCCTCAAATAAATCCCCTTCTGGTGTCGACAACTAGTATGCCACTAATTCAAATATTGACACAATGACAAAAGGACCCAACCAATATGGCTCAAACTTCCCCTTCTTCTCTCGATCCTGCTGATTCCAGGGATTTTCCTTTAGCACTAGATCACCTACCTAAAATGATCTTGGTTTGAACTTGTGGTTGTAGCTTTGGGACATTTGTTGTTGATATGCCTTGAAGTGATCTACTGCAAGTTGGTGATGTTCATCTAACAATTCTAGCTCTTGTAGCCTAGACACACGGTAATCTTCATTTGAGATGATGTCTTTCAAAGACACACAAAGTGATGGCATCTCCACCTCAATGGGCAAGACAACCTCAAATCCACAGACAAGGGTATATGGTGTGCCTCTTGTGGGGGTACAGACGCTTGTATGATAGGCCCACAAAGTAGGATTTAGTTGAGTATTCCAGTCATGTCCAACATCATTGATGGTTTTCTTTAGGATTTTCAAGATAGTTTTCCCTTGAGGATAATAGGGCATAGAAAACAAATGTTGGATATGGAATCTCTCACAAATTTCTTGCACATCCTGATTCTTAAAAGGTCTTCCGTTATCGGTAACAATAGATTGAGGGATACCATATCTGCAAATGATGTAGTTCAAGATGAAGTATGAAATATGCTTCCCAGTGATGTTGATTAGACACACGACTTCGACCCACTTCGTGAAGTAATTTGTGGTTGTGATAATGAACTTGTGTCCATTTGATGAAGATGGGTGAATTTTTCCTACAAGATCCAACCCCCACTGACATAATGGCCATGTTGATGTAAAGGGTTACAATTCTTATGTCGGTGCATGAATAAGATTACCGTGTATCTGAAATTTCCTACATGTCTTGACAAATCATAAAGCCTCTCTCTCCATAGTCGACCAGTAGAATCCCAAATAGAGGAGTTTCTTAGCAAGGGTTATGCCACTTCAATGAGTGCCACAAATACCTTCATGGACTTCTTGTAAAGCCATGTTAGACTCGTGGCTTTCTAGACATCGTAAGAGAGTTCCATCAAGACCTCGTCAGTATAGGACATTAGCTATAAGGGTGTGGCAAGCAGCTTGGTGAATAAAGTTTCACTTTTGTTTGCGGGAAAGATCAGGAGATAAGCTATTGTCTTTTAAGTAAGTATAAATATTCCCGTAGATGAAGGTATCAACCTCATCTAAGTGGCATAAAAGTTGGGATTCAGGGTTATCATATGTAGGGGTAAACAATTATTCCACCATGAACTCATAACGATCTCGTTTCTCTGGAATCTGCAACAGGGAAGCAATAGTGGCCATTGCATCGACAACTTTGTTGTCAATCCTTGGAATTTGACCAAATTTGATGTTAAAAAAATATTTCTTAAAGTCATCAATCATTCTCTTATAGGGCATCAGTTTATCATCCTTAGTTTGGTAATCATCATTGACCTGATTGATGACTAGTTGAGAGTCCTCATAGACTTGCAGCTCTGTAATTTTCCATTCCACAACAATTTTGATCCCAATGATGAGTGCTTCATATTTTGTTGTGTTTTTGGTACAAGGAAACATCAGGCGATATGACTTTGGAATGGTGTGCCCTAGGGGAGTGATAAATAAAATTCCAACTCCTGATCCATGTTGAGTATAGGAACAATCAAAGTATAGTATGCGTTGTTGTGATGTGACTGTAAGGACATCTGCATCAGGAAATTCAACATGTAAGGGATGATCATCATGAAGCGGTGCCTCAACTAGTTGATCGACAATGGATTTCCCTTTAATTTATTTTCTGTCAACATACTGTATGTCAAATTCACTAAGTATCATCACCCATTTGGCCAACCTTCTTGTCAGATTTTATTTTCTTAGGAGGTATTTTAGTGGATATATTTTGGCGATGAGTTTGATAGTATGAGTAAGCATATAGTGTCGCAATTTTTGTGTAGCAAACACTACAATTGTTGGACTAACCACCAGCATCTCCCTTCGGGTTCGCGATATGGTTTAACCGCCTCCCGTGGATCTTAATTGACACTTGTATCGGGAATTGACAGGTCGATATTTTGGTGAAACAACAAGGCCAACAATTGGTATCAAAGCCGGTCACAGGTTCAAACCCCTTGGGTGATGCTGAGGGGGGGATTGTTGGACTAACCACTAGCATCTCCCTTTGGGTTCGCGACATGGTTTAACTGCCTCTCGTGGATCTTAACTGACACTTGTATCAAGCATTGACAGGTCGATCTTTTGGTGCAACGGAAAGGCCAACAACAGCTAGAAAAGCTTTCTCAGTGGGTGTATAATTGATCTCATAACCATTTAAGGTCCGATTGATGTAATAAATTGCTCTCTCCTTCCATATTAAATCTTCTTTTGCTAATAAGGCTCCCAATGATCTATCAGTCATGGTGATGTATAATAGAAGAGGTTTTCCTTCTGCTGGAGGTGCTAGAATAGGTGGAATCATCTGGTATTGTTTTAGTTGATTGAAGGTTGCTTCACATTTATCATCCCATTGAAACGAAACACTCTTATGCAACAAGTGTGTGAAGGGATGGGTCTTGTTAGATAGTTTTGATATAAACCTTCTGATTGATTGGAATCTTCCTTGGAGGGACCTTAACTAACTGATGTTTTTCGGAGGTGGCATCTCCATGATGGATTTTATTTTTGCAGGATCCACTTCAATAACTTTCTCTAACACTATATACCCCAGTAGCTTTGCCGACTTTACTCCAAATACATATTTCTTCGGATTTAGGTGAACATTGAACTTTTCCATATGAGTGAATAGTTTGTGTAACATTTGCAGATGTCCTTCTCTAGTGTGAGATTTTGCAAACAAGCCATCCACATAGTCCTCCATGAAATTATGCATCATGTCATGGAAAATAGTTGTCATTGCTCTTTGATATGTGGCCCTAGCATTTTTCAACCCAAAGGGCATGACGTTCTAATAGAAGGTTCCCCATGGACAAGTGAAGGTTGTGTTATCTTGGTCTTCAAGAGAAATCTTAATTTGGTTATAGCCAGAAAAGTCATCTATTAGTGATAACATGCCATAACCCGTTGTCAAGTCTACAATGATGTCTATATTTGGCAAGGGGAAGTCATCTTTCGGGAAAGCCTTGTTGAGATCCCTGAAGTTAGTAGAAATCCTTATGCTACCATTAGGCTTGGAGATAGGTACAATATTAGATATCCACTCTCCATAATCAATGGGTCTGATGAATCCGACATCCAATAAATTCTTTAATTTCGCCTTCACCAGCAATGCACTATGAGGATGCATCTTTCTCAACTTTTGTTTAACTTATTTGATTCTCGAAGGAAGAGACAAATGATGCATGATAAGATCTAGATCAATCCTTGACATATCGACATAGGACCAAGAAATATTGACTTGGCGCTCCTCAAAGAATTTGACAAAGTTGGGATTTTCATATTTTGTCAATGATTTTACCAGGTAGAGAGTCTTTACTATTTTTGCACTGCTGACATTGATGATCTGTGTTGGTTCAATCAGTACTTTGGATCTTTCCTAGAAGTGCTCAAGGAGAGTGTCAACTTTCCCATCCTTAGGCGCCTCTAGGAGGTTTTCACCATTGGATGCACTCTTTATTTTTACTCTTTCTGGATCTGATACTACAATGAAATGGTTTTCACCATTAGATCTTTCTTTTGTTTCATTTATTTTCTAGCTGGGAAATTTGGCACTCCCTCGTCGGGAAGCTTCGTTATGATGTTCAATGGTGGAACCTCTTTCAGGTTTTACGATGCAGAGGAAATTTATGATGGCCTCGTCATTTGAAAAGGTGGGGATATCAATAGGATCAGCTTTGTCCCAATCTATGAGTTCAGGATGTCATAATGGTAGGGGGTCATCAGATAAGTTCAAGTCAAATGTCGTAAGAGTCCTAATGGCTATATCGTTATCATACATAAGGCAAGATCAAGGTCTATGATGTGATTCTCTTCTGAATGATCTGTATCGCTAAGAGCTTGATTGTCTTCACTCGTCATCGATATTTTTTGATCCTACTTCAAGTGGTCTATGCCCTGAGCCTTGTCCCTCCTCGAGTATGGGAGTATACTTATGTATCACATCAATACTTTTGTCATGGTAGGATTATTTTGATAATGAATCCCATTCATATTTATTGGAATCAGACTCATAGACATCACTTGCTTGTAGTTGTAGAATCTGTTCAATAAATTTTTGTTTCATGTCCTCTTTTGTTTCTTCCTTTTGTTGATGTTCTCAGTACCCCAACCTAGTTTTGTCCTTTGGATTGGTTATGACGGGTTGCATAGGTTCTATGATACCTTTTTTATTTTTCCAATAGGTCCCTGTCTGTGATATCCCATCTTCTTCAAGATCGAGAATCCTTTTCCATACTGAGTAGTTTGGGCATTTGTGGTTGCAGCTTGAGAATCAGTTTCATCCTTATAGAGCCAATTCAAAACATCTTTTTCATCAGATTTCTCTACTTTGGTGCTTGATTTTATGAATCGACCATCAAAGAGTGTGATGGGTTGGGAGTATATTTGGGATGAGGTCGATGGTTGACCATAGGATTTTGGTGATAGTAACTATGAAAGATAGATGGATTGTTCAATGGAATACTCACCAACACCTTTATCTTTGATTTGGACTTTCTATTTAAATTGTTTGGTCATGGCATTAAGTTGGGCTTCAGACTTGGTAGATGTGGAAGGGCTAGGTTCTTCCTTTTTCTCTATCTATTTGGAAGATGAACTTGAGTGATTTCCTTCATGGGAGGATGTGGATAAAGGATTAGCTTGACTAGAACTATTGGGAGTATCAGGGGAGGAATTAGAAGATTCATGATTATGAGGCACAAATACATCTTGGACAACCTTGAGGGCATTGCATTGTTGAGAACTATTTGAATCGGCATGAATAGTGATTTCCTGGCCATTGCAGGGAAAATTTAGACACTGATGGTACGTTGAAGGTATAGCCTGCATTTCATGGATTCAAGGACGACCCAAGAGTATATTATATGTTAAATCCTTGTCCAAAACTTGACAAACCACATCTTTCTGAATTGGCCCCACCTGAATGGGTAATATAATCAAGCCTTTTGAAGCTCTCTTCATCATCATATGCCTTGATTGTGATATTATTTCTTGGATCTATTGCATTTTCAGAGAAGCCCAGTGCATGGACAAGTTTTAAAGTACATATATTAAGTCCAACTCCTTTGTCTATAAGGACGCGCTTGACATGGATTTTATGGATCAAGAATTTGATATGAAGGGACGCATTGTGAGGATGAGTGAGGGATACATCATCATTCTCTAAAAAGGATAAGCAGTGAGGAGCGACTAGGTGTCCCACCATGGCTTGGAAAGCACAGACTTCCAGATTATTTGGCATTGTTGTGTCAACTAGGGATTTTTCTAGAATCTCTTTGTGAGTAGGAGAGATTTTTAGGAGCTCCACTATTGATATTTGTGCGGGGATTTTTTGGAGCTGATCGACAATGTTATATTGATGGGATGTAGCAGCAAGTGTTTTGGAAGCACTTCCCTTTAGAACATATTTTGTTTGAGCCCTAGTGGTTACGTTTATTGGGACATTGTCTTGTTTTCCATTGATTTTGATAACATTTACTTGATTATTTGTTATAGCCGTGTCTTGCGGGATATTGAGGATTTGATTAAAAAGGATATTGGTGTTGTTGATTGGATGATTGGTTGCAATAAGACCTGGTGGGTTATGGATTTCAGTGTCATTTGCATTATCTTCAACAACTAAAATATTAAGCATGACAATATCCTAAACATAATTTACATTCTTTCCTTTGCCATTATTTTTAGAAGATTCTCCTTTGTCATAATTTCAAAGGGTTTTTGAATACCCCATGATCAATGTTATTTTGAGGCTCCTCGATCCTTATAATTTTATTGTCAATCAAATCTTGTATTTTATGCTTCAGTTGCATGCAACTGTCTGTGAGGTGACCTTTACATTGATGAAATTCACAATAATGGGCTTCATTCCACCTGGATGACTTTACTTTGGGCTCAAAACCTCGGGTGTCAAGTAAAGCAATGAGATATTCCACAATAATCTCCCTCAAGGAAAATTCATGTGACTGACCCAAAGGCATAAATTTTCTACCGTTGTTTGATGTTTGATAAGGTAGGGTCTTGGATGATGATGTTTGATTATTTTGATTATTTCTCAGGTTAGAATTTTGATTGTTGGTTTGGTTGGCTGTTTGGGTGATCTTTAAATTGGTATCCAAGGAACTTCCTGACAAATTGAAGACTAGTTTAGCATTGTGCATTTCAGCAGGGGTATCATTGTCATTATTTTTATACTTTTGCCATAATTTTTTTTATCATTGTTGGAGGAATTTGATGAATTGTTTTCATTATAGATTTTCATAATTCCTTGTTTGAGCAAAGCCTCCTCAATCTTGATTCTATTTTCGATCAATTTCTCAAAAGTTGGAGGACATTGTAATTCAAGCCTATAGCTCATGTCATCGTTCAAGTTATCAATGAACACCTCTATCTTCTCTTTTCCCGGTATGGGTCGAGGATATCTTGTGAATAACCTTCTCCATCTTTGTAAAAATATGACGAATGATTCTCCTTTCTTTTGTTTCACATTACAAATATCCTTCATCGTAATCTCATGTTGGATATTGTATGACTATTGGATAATGAACTTGTTTACCAATTCCTCAAAAGATCTAATCCCTAGTGGTAATTTTGAGAACCACTGCATGCATTCCCTCCCAAAATATGTGGGAATAATCTCATTAAATATATGTCCTCATGGGAAAATTCAAGACTCATTGTTCCGAATTCCCCTACGTGATCTATTAGATCAGTTTTTCCATTGTACTTGTTGTATTTGGGAAATTCACAATGTTTAGGAAATGGTATCATGTTAATGCTTTGATGGAATGGGTAGGGACATATATCTTGTATGGAATATCTCTTAGTAGTCCTGGTTTGCATTTTCTACATTTGTTGTTGGAGAGTTTGGATTTTCTGTTTCAAAAAAACCATGGGATCATTGGTTTTCACTTCATTGTTTGATTCGGTTTGTGTCTCGGTTTTTGCTTTCTTAGGATTTCTTTTCAATTTGGTAAAATCAAAATCATCAGGTAACTTGACTCCTTTGTTTGCCAACATAGAGAGGTATCTTTCTCCATCTTTTTTGAAAACCTTCTCTAAGAATTTATGGAAATTCGGGTCTTGTTGGCCTTGTTGGACATCTTCTTCATTTACCTCATCAACTTCAGTTGAACGTATATTATGAAAGGGATTATCCTCTTGTTCAACCATGGTATCTAGGGTTTCAATTCCTTTTTCTTGAAGTTTCAACTTTTGAGATATTGTTTGGATGGGCATACTAGTGATGATGATGTTCTAAATGTTTGACCAAAGTTTGGGAAGTGCCAAAAGAATTGGTTGAAATCTGGTTGAGCAAGATTTATTTTGAGATGAGCGATGATGAATCCTGATGAAGGATGATAACTCCTAATGGTGAAATATAGCTACTAAATAAAAAATTAGGATGATGAGGAGGCACTTTGAAATGTTTGATCAATGATTAGATGAGAGATTTTCACTTGAGAATGCGGGTTTCAACAAGTTTGAGTATATGATTTTTCTATTGTAGGAATTGATTTGGATGGTTAGAGTATTGTATTGTCAGTTGCGGAATGTAAGAATGACAGATAGGTTGACTATGGTTATGTCTTTGTGAAAGAGCTCTTCATTGATAATAGGCTCGTGAAGACAATGGCTCTAGAGAAAAATCATCAATATATCCTCTATCAAATTCATGATATCTATGGAGGGAAGTTTGGTAATCAAGCAAGACCTTCCTACTTTGATAAAAGAAGCACCTCTTTCTCAAAAGTTTCTTATAACTAAGTGGCTTCTTGGGTTTTCTGATCCTCTTAGCAAGGGATTTCTTGACAAATTTTGTTGATTTCCAATCCCTTAACATAAAATGATGTTGGTTTTAACAAGGTTGAGACAAATATTATGACAAGGACAAGATGTTGTTTGAAAGGGGACCCCTAAATCTGATGTCAATTTGCAGATAGCAGGTCCAAATTAACTTTTTGTTTGTATATTTACCCAATACACCAAAATAGGGCTCAAATGTGCTATAGGAAGGTATATATGTGCTATACAAAAGACTGTATGTGAATGATTGCGCTATAACAGAGAATGGATCCGCTATGACAACTTTTATGAGATGCGTTATAACAAAAAATTGATGTGCTATAGAATGATAGAGATATGCCAAAATAGAGGTGAGATGCACTGAAATATGCTAGCAATGTGCTGAGGCAGGCACTAGATGTATTGAACTGGAAATTACTTTCTAGTTTTTGACAGTTTGACAAAAAAAAATTCTAGTTTTTTACAGTGAATTTGGATTGTTTGAGTTGGATTTTCTTCTGAATCAGTGATTGAATATGTTTGTGTGATGTTTTATTTTTAAATTGGTTTAAAACACACATTGGTAAAACATATCAAACAAGCACGTTCCTTAGGCTATGTAAGACTGTATTCTTTTGGATCCCACGCAGATTTTACTCCAACCGCATATTCTTAACGAATGAATTCAGAATCTTGGCTACACGGGCTCTACCTTACAGTGCACTCACTTCTCAAGCCAACCAAGGTTCCATCTCCCATAAATCTCCCATGGAAAGTTGATCATTTCTACTAAAAATTGTAAAAAAGTGGGTGCCTTCGCAACGACCGTTGTTGCACCAAAGAATAGATAGGGTAAATTTTGGAAAACTACAACAAAGGAGTTTTAGTAAGGACTTCCCATTCATGGGGCACCATCCATTCGACAAGAGACCATTGTTTCCCTTCTTGTCGAAATGGTGATCATGATACTCAAATTTTCCTTGAGTACCCACATTTATATCCCAGTTGGAAGTCGCTTGGCTTCTAGTGTGTTGTCGATTGGGTCATTCCCTCCTTTCGAAGTAGGGAGGCAAGCCCTCTAAGGTTAAAAATGAAAAGAAAGTGAACGGGTCTAGCTTTCTGATCACCTAGTTAAGAGGAGAGCATACTCGCCTACCATTCCAAACACAACATACATGGTTGTAAATTAACATTCCTTGTTATGCTAGATTCCTATTTTAGCCAAAGGAAAATAATAACTAGATTTTAACCCTACAAACAACTGTTAGTAGTTTTAGTCCATCTTTCTTTGACAATGGTCTTTTAGGTGTTTCAACAAGGTCTTTGACTACGGAAAAGGTACCTGTAACACAGAAAAACATAAATCAGTTTCGGTAATCTAGAAAATTGATAGTAAAAACTAAATGCACCATTACAACAACCAGATGCACTAAAACCCAGACTGAATGCGCTGAAAGAACAACTGAATGCACTAAATGATCAATGACACGTGCTGAACTAGAAAATAATAGAATAAAATTTTTAACTCCCTGATGCGCCAAAATAGAATCCAAAAGCGCTGAAGGAAACACCAGATGCATTGGAACAGGAGCCAGATGCATTGAAGGAACAACCGGATGCGCCAAAACAGGAAATCAGATGCGCCATAATAGGAGCCCAATGCACTGCAAAAAAATTTGTATGCATTTTTTTGAATATTTTAACGGAACCTGCAAAATAAAACTTGATAGGAAATGGATTAAAGTATGGGGCTTGGCACCACAGTGGGTGCCAATTTACGTGGTATGAAATATGTCCTACAATGTCAGTTATAACAAATCAAACACACCTTCATGAAATGTATTATATAAAAGGAAATCGAAATGAAAAAAATAACTATGATTATCCTCTTAATTCATTCCATGGTTCTCTAAACCAAAGGAATCTTGCAAAATCATGCTCTCAGGTCTTATTAGTCTTGCACATGAACCTGCTTAAGATTGTCAACTTAGGCTACGAGATGCTACTAATGAAAGTCTACATGCCTATTTTTTGGATTTTCGATGTTAGATGCTTGAAGATTAAAAGATCCTATGATGAGATGATAAAAGAATCTAGATGCTAATATGAAGGATGATAATGTTGCAAGGTGTCACCCTTGGTCTCCTTGGCATGGGACAACACGACACTTGAGCTTCATGACACGGTTTAACTGCCTCCTGTGGATCTTGGATCTTGTATAAATCTAGCAGTTGTATCAGGCATTAATAGGTTGATCTTTTGATGCAACGACAACCATCTTTGCAACAATTGGTATCAGAGCCGAGGTCACAAGTTTGAACCCCTCGCTTGCACTGAGGGGGATTGTTGCAAGGTGTCACCCTTGGTCTCCTTGGCATGGGCTAGCGAGACGCTCGAGCTTTGTGACATAGTTTAATCGCCTCTTGTGGATCTTGGATCTTGGATAAATCTAGCGGTTGTATCGGGCATTAATAGGTCGATATTTTGGTGCAACAGATAATCTATTGGAAATGCTAAATGAAGGATGGAATGAACTAAGCTATCCAAAATAAAATTTCCATTATAACACTATATGAACTAAAAATGCAAAAACTAAGCTAACAAGCTCTCCAAATTCTCTCACAAATGCAATAAAATTCAGCAGCATAAACTTATCAAATTCTTCCTATTGAAAAGTTGTAGCAAAGGGTCCTATTTATAGATTTTATAAGGCTCAAGGTGTCGAGATTGTGATCCTACGACATCAACGGTGGAGCACAAGGAGGTTGGAGAGAATCAGGGAGATGGTTCTCTTCAACAAGATAAATTGCCAAGTGTTAAAGGGAATCACAGAGAAGGAGGAGCCATGTGTCTCAGTTCGTTCCAAATTGGTTGCAATTTTTTTGAAGATATTCCATATTTTCTAATTTATAAAATTCATTTTTGTGAGACACATGATGAGGTGGCAAGTGAGTTGGTGGGTAGTTAGAGGAAATATGTAGAAATGTGCTTAAATTGAATTAAAAAATCAATTTAAAAGAAGATGGTAAATTAGCAAGATGTCAATTTTAGAAGAATATGCCAATTTGAATTTAAAAATTGAAATTTAATGGGAAGAGGGAAAACCAATTAAATAACAAATTGATTAATTTGTCCATTTAATCAATTTAGAAAGAAGCTGAATTTTGGAAAAGGAGAAATAGAATAAGAACCATATAAATAAATTTAACAACTTATTTATAATAGTAGAGGAATTAAGAATATTAATCAAATAACGAGTATTTAATTAATATAGTGTTGTAGACCATTTTTGCGTGCATACATGTATATATGTATAAACACACCGCATGAATATATGTCTATCGATAGAATAGGCAAGAATATATGTTTGCATGTATGGTTGAATGAGTATTTGAGATATATGCCTATATGCTTATATATGCAAATTTCGATATACACATATGTCAGATATAATGGGATGTCCATATGAGTATGTCAACATATGCATAGATATGCATATATGTATATAAATAGTTAATATGATGTTATTGTGAATATAATCACATGGTCGTAATCATTTGGATATCGAATGGATTACTTAAATGAATCCATCTATCATTAAGTATATGTATATACTTATATATATATGTATGTATATGCATACAAGCATTGGATGCTATGTATGTACTATTCATGGCCGAGTAAATGGATATCATGCATTCAATTATTGAATGATGCTTTAGAAAATTTAATATATATGTTATATATATGTTTATAAATTACTATATATATAATGCATGATTAAATGATTATTTTATTTTAAAACGCTATAATACTTATGCATGGTGCATAATGTTCTTATGAAACAAGCACATAGGTATATAGCACTATCAATAAACTAAGGAGCTACAAGTATCATTCATAATGGAACGATGGAATATAAATTTTATAAAGTTGAATATACACGCTCCATGAAGAATGAAATGATCTTAAACCTAAGAAATGAATTAGGCACAACATATAGGAAGATAAGCTAGCACGTAAGTCTTATGAAACTTAGCCAAACATAGCAAAAGCAATGCAAAAGTATTTAAAGGCTGATTTGTATATATGTTATGCAAATTATCAAAGGTTGATCTATGCAAGTAATTTGTAAACGATAAAGGTCGATATGGAGTAATAAGCCATGGTCGATATCATTTAAAATCCATCGCTATTTTATACTAGTGTATTACTTCAAATATGGAATGTTCGCATTTATCCAACATATACAAGGCAATGGAAATATTAAAGGCATGTTGTGTAAAGTGTTGAGTGTGAAGCATGGGAAGCGCTATGTTTAGCACATAGGATAAATTGAAAGGAGTTTGAGATTTATTAAGTTGCTCAGTATTATAAACCAACACTTTATATGGGAGAGTAACCAAGTGTTGACCAACACATAAGCAAAGAATGGGGCAACTGTTAGAGGGATGAATCCAACACATAAGATGCATTATCCTTAAATTGTATCTTAAATTGTTGCATATGAATAGGAAAACATGGGAAAATGTGGCGATGCACAGTTAACATCCAAAACAAAATAGAATTCCATAACGAAAGAACAATGTGTTGTTAATTGCCATATGCTTCATAGAACTAGTCAAACCTTGTTGGCCTATTATGTAATTGATTTGTTGTCTCTTAAAGCTGAGTAAACACTTGCAACAATTGCCACCATTTATCTCTTTTGTTGAGTCGACCTGCATGCTACAAAGATGGTGAGGGCAAGTGACATTTTGAATGAGGCTTATGGCATCGATACTCAGGTAAATGTTAGCATGTTCATTGAATTTAATTTATTAAATTTCAATTTTGTAATGCAAGACTAACTAATTTAGTTTTATAATTTTAATAAAAATTTAGGGTCATAGTGTTGATACTGGATACACCAGCCCTACACTTGCTTATTACTCCACTATATCTAACATTGAGGTATGTAACTAGTAAACAATTATAAATTTATTACATGTTAATAACATTGTTATATGAATGGTATGCTAATATCTAATTTTGGATGTTGAATAGGCTCATATTAGAGGTTTCATGGGAACACCACCCAGTGCTAGTGGATTTAGACAAACCTACACACATGTAATAGAATAGAGTTTAACTAATGAATTGTACTTAATAAATTTGTGTATTTTATATTCATATCATTTATTACATTGCATTGCACATCTTTCAAACTCAAAGAATTACTTCACATTCCATAACTAATAATTAGATGTTGATAGATGAAAAAATTTCAACTATAATACAGTTGTTTAGAAATTCAACATAAGTAGTCATGCAATTACTTCACATAGCATAAGTAATAAGTAGGAGTAGCTTCCAATTTCATTTTCTTGTCATGGCATTCCATGAGACCACGTTTTACTAAGGCATCTTTTCAAAAAGTTCACTGTCTTGTCTACGCTATGGTTGCTTGGAAAAAATATATGAAAGAATAATAGTAAGAAATAGCATAGACAAGGCAATGAGTTGTTTGAAAAATGCATCAAATAAATGTGGTCTCATGGTGATTTCCATCACCATGAGACCCAATTTCTTTGAGGCATTTTTTCAAATAGCTCACCACCTTCTCTATGCTACCACATTTTCCATACATGTCTACCAAAGCATTTTATCAAAAAGTTAATTTCCTTGTTGCTATGGATAAAAGACTAAAAAGGTGCTTTCCAAAAAACTATGGATGCTTGGAAAAAAATATATCAAAGCATAATATTAAGCAATAACATAGACAAGGTAGTGAGTATTTTGAAAAAATGCCTCAAAGAAATGTTGTTGATGACCACATTCCTTCAAGGCATTTTTTCAAACAACACACCACCTTTTCTATGCTACCACATTTTCCATACATGTGTACCAAAGCATTTTATCAAAATACTCACTCCTTTGTTGCTATGGCTAAAAGCCTAAAATAGGTGTTTTCCAACAAACTTGTTAGAATTGGCTATGGACACCAAGATCTTGAGACAAAATGGAAAGCACAAAAATAGAGAGAATAGAATGTGACAAGAATAAACTATATTCTTATCAATTGATTCAATGATATGAGATGATTTGATTATTGATTGTAAAAATGAGAGAGACCCCTTGGTTATATAGCCAAGGTGAGATGCAAGATGTCATAGGATTATGACAAGTGTCTTAATCATATGGCATGAGAAAACTAATCACACTTACCTAGGTTCACATGTAGTAGTTGTCAGAAGATAAGATAACAAATAATGGCAACTAACACCTTCTAGAAATATTCCTTCCTATGACCTAAGTAAAATTAATATGTGTAAATAAGTCTCCTAGTAATGAATGAACTAGGTACAAGACTTTATTTACACCAACACCCCCCTTAAGTGCAACTTAGGGAGTAGTAGATTATTATACAAATGTCACAAAGATGAGTCCTGACTACTAGGCCATGTTAGGTACCCATGTAAAATGCAAATGAAATCTCTCATAAACGGAGAAAAGGAGAAAACCCAATAGGACAAAACTCCTCCCCAAAAGAGAGCTAAAAGATACGATAAAAAATTCTCTCAATGAAGAATGAGAAGGTAAAAACCCCATGTGAGGAAAAAGACCCCCCCATAAGAGAGAATTAGAAGAGAGACAAGGAAGCCTCCCCTAAATGTTTAGTCTCCTGCAATGATGGTAGAAGCTCGACATTGAATGTTGAACATGATCCAATCTTGTCAAACAACGTTCCTCCCCTTAGGAAGAAACAAAACCAAGATAGTATGTAGGATATCAAGAATATGGATGATGGATGATGATGTCTCTGAAGCATGATCAAGTGTCTCCATGTCAATGTCAAAAGCTGACACACTCCAAATAGGTGTTCTAGGCGACATTGTTGAAGAGGATAATCCAAAATCTAGTATAGATGAATGTAGAACATGATCCAAAGATAGAGATATCCCCTCTGAAGACAAAGAAGCCTCCTCCAAATAGTGTCCAAAAGTATCCACAGTCACATCAAACTATGAAGAATGATCATGTAGAGAATGAACAAGAGGGTCAGAGTGTTCCCTCACAACAACTGAAGAAAGAACATCTTCATCAAAGAGAAGATGAATGTTTTCAATGATGTCACCCAAATCTCCAAGACGAGACTTCACAAACAAGTTTGAAATACCTGTCAGGAATCCATCCAAAGTAGCCAAATCTAAAAGACAATGAGGATCCTGCTGCACTGAATCACAAGGAACCAAAATTATGGAATCACTCCCAAGTTCAAAAAGCCAAATGTCTCCTCTGAATCATGGTTCATTTGATCAACAGTTGAAGCAACAATGTCAACATCAGAAGAAAAATGTGCAAAGGTATATGCGAAGCAAATTTTTCTTTTTGTTATATGTGTTTATCTTTTAGCTTTATTTTTCCTTCAAAAGGATCCTAGCGCAAAAGGTTTGTGTTTTCGAACAGATGTGCAACATGCCACGTGGTGGTTGCACATCTCTCAGCAAGTATGGTCTATGTTGTTGGAAAGCGAACCACGTGTCAATCTGGTGGGCATTTTCTTGTTTTTACTTTTTGTGAAGGAGAAGTTGTCCGCTCATTCGACACGTCACACCTTCGCGTTGTAGCCCAACAAAATAATGTTCAACTTAATGTCTGATAGAATGAATTGTACTCCTAATCAATAAGAAGATATGAGGCAGTGTTGCCAAGTCCACTTAGGTGATCGATAGTAATGACTATCAGTCTATTCTTTGGGATCAGAGCAATTACAAGGGCTGATGTTTTTATAATATCTAGGCCGCATAAATACGGTAGCTGAAAAAGATCTAAAGAAAGGGTTCTCAAGCTATCAGTTTTGGACATCTTGCAGTCATTATTTATGGGGAAGGTCAACGTTTTTCCTCTGGGGCAGCTATATATTGCAAGCAGCAGGCATGAAGCAAGAGTTCCAAAAAGTTTTCCTATGGGAAAAGTGTTTTTAGTTTTCTTAGTTAGTAGAAGAATTTCTTTTTAAAGGTTTATAGAATACTGCTTCACTCTGGTATGTAATGTATATTTTATGATCAAACTATTGTCGGATTGGAATCTGATCTTTGTTTTAAAATTCACTTAAATTTGAAGTACAGGTTATTCTAAAAAATACTTGAAACTGTGCATGATATGGTCTTTTTCAGTATTTCTTTCATTATATTTGTATTTATAGTAGAACACTTTGTCTTGCTAAGCTGGATAGTTTTGATTATCATACTTCTATACTGTTTGTGTATATGAATGAATCGTAAGCTATAGTAACTGGACTATGTCATTGGACTTTTTTGTTTCCTTTATAAGCTTATCATCTTTTCATAATACACTATATTAGGAGGGAGATTTTGTATTGCTTTTAAGAATGTTTTTCTGTTAGATCTATAAATTCTATGCTTGATTCAGATCTTAATATACATTTCCTAAGGGTTGATTGAATGACTGCATATGTGCTTGTATTGAGCCTCTAATGTTCGTTCTCTTCCTGCCAATGAAGGGAAGTGGTGTTATGCATCTAACATCTCATTCATAGGGGAAAGTTCATGATTTTGAAATATTGTAAAAGCATTGGCGCATCGCCATCTTTCATGTTTTTATGTTCACATCTCTTGTTCCTTTTTCCTAAAAACTTAGAGAAGAGTCGACTTTCTATAAAAATCCTGAAGGTATTCAGTGAGATGCATGTTGTCCCTCACTCGCTGAATTTCCCATAAGATTGTCATAGAAGCGTAATATTTTATAATCAACAATTATTTTTTTGGCATACCTGGTGGGACAGTTTCCAAAAGCCTAATTAGAAGTTAGAAATATCTCTAAATCAAACCAGAGGAAAGAAACTGAAAGTTTCATGCCTGGGGTTCAAACAAGAGCATTATCGAAGGGAAATTTTTAGTACTCCCAATTACCAAATTCGGTACCTAGGAGAAGGGGAACTATAGGCTCCGTATCCCCTGTGAGAAGTAGAAGAGCAAGAAGTAGGAGTCGAGAATCTATAGTGTCATCTACTCCTCCTAGAGGCCGAAGTTTCTAGATAAGAATACCAATATATCCAATTCATAGGAATCTTTTCTCTATGGACCATATACCCCCTCCCGCTACTCAAAAATTTGCAAATTGGGACACTGGCAGCCCACTACAACCGCCATCTCCACCTCATGTCTGGCCTGCCATACCTACTAATTCCCTTAAGGCCATTCCAAAAATTTTGGGTGAGGATTCTAAAACTCCCTCTTAACACCTTCAAGATGTCATTGAGGTATGTAGGGTGCACAGTATCACTGAGGAGAATATGACCATGAGATTGCTAGCTACTTCTTTCAAAGGGAAGGCTCAGGACTGGTATAAAACTTTGACTTTGGGTTCTATCACTTCGTGGGATGAGCTTGGGCAGAAAATTTTTGAGCGCTTTTCAAAGAAGGGAGATCGTTTCATGTTGTTGCACCAAATGATCACCATCAAGAGAGCTCCACAGGAAGCCATGAGCAACTTCGACACCAAGTTTAACAAAACCTGGCAAGAATTCTGATAACTGCACGACCCCCAACTACTATGGCCTTCATGTTTGTTTTAAAATCCATCAATTCGGACATCGCCATCCAGATAACTTCTATAGGAGGAGATAATCTACTTGATGCTTATGACCTGGCAGTCCAAGTAGAGAATAGCTTAATAGACGTGGGGAAACTTTCGACGTGACCGTTGATGCCTGTCTTTCCTGAGATCTCCGACACCCCATTCTGATAAGAGTATTCTCCAAGCAATCTAGTGACCCAGATGTCAAGCTCAGCTCCACCCTATTCTATCTACATATACCCTAACGCGCAACTAGGTATGCGAGTTTCTTCCTCTACCATGGCCGACCTAAATGACATGAAAATCCTGATGCGATATTTCGCTAATGAGATGGTTCTCATTAAGCAACAACAAGCAACACCTCTAAAATAAGAAAATCAGACATACCAAGTGGATAGACCTTTCTATCAGCAGAATCAACAAAGTACATATCAAGGATCTTCGGGTCAGGGATGGCAACAATTTACAATTGCTAATTGAATACTCTTGGTCACCATGCCGATGCAAATGGTTAAAGATAGCCGCGGAAGGAGTTGATCCCTTTCCAAAACAACTTGGTGGAAAATGAGAACGTGTGGTGTTTCCCTTGCAATGATAGTCACATGCCTCCGGACTACCCCAGAGGAAACTTACAACAGAAAATAGCGGAGAGGAGAAGCAAAGGCGTACAACCCAACATCAAAGAGTATGAATCTCTTGAGATGGAGAACACTTGATTTAGAGCACAAATGAAACACATTTCCATGGAGAAAGAGCTGGACATAGCACTTGATCAAGCACTTTTCTCTTGGATGGAGGAGCAGGATTCGGTTTTTGCAAATGAAGCCCTGACAACCAGGGCTCCAAAGGTACAGTCAGATTACAATACCAGATCCAAGAGAAGATTCACTAGGGAATATGTGTTCCAAACTCTTCCGCATTCCCAGCCTTGCTCATCACCACCATCCAAAATATAGTCTCCTCAACCCTCCGAGCGGTTGACTGTTCAACCGGTTTTGCAACGACAGATTCTACAAACGCTCGACAGACCGCCTAATAAAATGTACAATCCATTAACAACAGAACTCCTTCCACAAAAGCTCGGGGAGTTTTTGCCATTTAGACCCAAGGTCCAGCCGGTCGGAACACTTAATGTAGTGGAGCAAATGAAAAAGGCGCCCACTAATGTTTCTCTATGGGATGTGATATCTATCCCTAAACAAAAAATATTGCTCGAAGGAGCACTCAGAAATAAAGAGCAAGGGTCGCACGAGGAAGAAAATCCACAGTGTAACTTGAATGAAGCAAAAATCCCTACGTCAGATGCTCAAGATCTGAAGATGGTAGCCTATGCGAATGATTCAGAAAAGGAAAAGGTGGAAGAGGTAAGCCAAAGCCGAATCCTTTCTTTTTAACGTTAATCGTGGGAGATCAGATTTTTCATAATAATATGATTGATTCAAGAGCTAGTACGACAGTCATTCCGAAGCAAGTGGTTGATGCTTTAATGCTCAAGTATGAACCTTTGGAAAAGGGAATCATGCAGTTAGATGGGAAAAATATTTCGATGATTGGTTCGATAAAGGATTTATCCTTAACTCTTTTCTCATGTCCTAGCCAGACAGTTTTGCAAGCGGTAGTGATAGTTGACATCCCTCTGATCTTCAGAATGTGTCTCTCTTGATATTTGACTGCAAAGATGGGTGGATATCTAGCATTAGATTGGTCTCATCTGATACTAAGAACTAAGCATAGAGCAAAGATGAAAATTCTTTCAAAATCTCTACATGTCGAGCACATAGCGTATAATGTTGTTCTCTATTTTGAGGTTGTTCATACTTATTTTTCCAAACAAGAAAGGTATTGCTATGAAGTGATAGAATATGAAGAGGATACCAGTTAATGAAATCCCGAGGAAGAGGTCCTCCTTAACCAGTTCATCGATTATGATCCATTTGGCAATTTCCATGCTACGGTATTGGGCATTTATGTCATATTTGATGATGACATGGTCCATGTGAAGGTGATGGAGGATCAGTCAAGTTATAATGATCTGATGGATAATCACCTATGGACCATGTACATTGACGGTGCTAAATGCAAAGCCGGTTCTAGAGCAAGAATCCGATTACTATCTTCGACAGGATCCGAGACTCTCAAAGCCTATCATTTCCAGTTTCCATGTTCAAATAATGATGCAAAGTACGAAGCCTTAATCCACGACCTTGTCCTTGCCAAGAAGATGGGTGTGAGGAGATTGCAATTATTCATATATTCCAAGATGATAGTGAGCCAAGTCTATACCCAAGCAATGGCGAAAAACACCAAGATAAAGGCCTATAGGCATAGGATATGGAACCTAATTGAAGGCTTTAAGGCTTTCAATGTACAAGCTATTCCTCGGTCTCTAAATAATGCAGCCGATCAGATGGCTTCTATCGGATCACATTTTGAGCCTATTCTCGACTCTAAAAAAAGTGCCATCTGCATTGTTGTCTGACCATCAATCCTTGACAACGAACTGAAATGGAAAGTATTTGAGGATGATGCCCAGATAGTCGAAATTCTTCAGCAGTCCAAACGACCTTCAGGTCATTCGAAATCAGAGTTTCATCCGCCCGAGGGGCAGGTCATTCAACTAAAAGGAAATAAGTTTCCTCGAGGTTTGATTTCCCTCAAGAATCTCTTTGATTGTGAATATGTAAGGAATGGAAAGCAATGATTCACAGCTGACGAAAAGGATTATGAAGAGCTAGAAGTCGAAAATAACAGAAAGCTAAAAGTCGGGAGGAATGTACAATGGGAACACAGAGAAAAATTTAAGAATTTGTGTTCCAGATATGAAGGAGTCATAGCATGGACTTATGGTGATCTCAGAGGGTACTACCCTAGTACAATTCAACATACCATCGACTTGGAGGGGTCAAAGCCCATTTGACAGAAACAAAGGCCTATTAATTCGAAAGTCGAAGCGCTGATGGCTAGAGAGCTCACAAAATTGATCAAATCTCAAACCATTTATCTGATCAAACATTCAACTTGGGTGTCTAATCTGGTACCATTTTGGAAGAAGATCGGTGACATCAAGCTTTGTGTTGATTTCTAGGACTTGAATAGGGCCTTGTTGAAAGATCATTACCCTTTGTCATCCATGGAACAGATCTTGCAAACAGTGGTCAGGTCTAAGATGTTCTCATTACTTGATGATTTTTCGAGGTGCAATCAGGTACTTGTCAAGGAGAGTGATCAACATAAGACAACATTCACCACTAAGTGGGGCATGTTCGCATATGCAAAGATGACTTTCAGACTTTTAAATGTTCGTGCAACCTTTCAGTGGGCCATGGACATTACTTTTGCAGGGTTGATTAATTTGATTATTTTGATTTACCTGGATGACTTGACCATCTTCTCAAAAGTGGGAGCTAATCATTTTGAACATTTAGAGTAGATCTTTCTGAGATGTCAAAACTCTGAGATTTCCTTAAAACCCAAAAAATGTGTTTTCAGAGTACCTCAAGGTAAACTTCTTGGTTTTGTGGTGTCCAAGGAGGGGATTGCAATAGACTCTGAAAGAGTTAAATCCATATTGGATGTGCTTCTACCTGTAAATCAAAAGGGGTTACAGTCTTTTTTAGGGAAGATTAATTTTGTTAGTCGTTTCATTTTCGACTTTGCAGGCATCGCCAAGCCCATTACCTTGATGCTTAAAAAGAATATGGTTTTCAAATGTACTTTTGAAGGCAAAGAAGCTTTTGAACAAATAAAGAAGGCTAATTCCGTTGCTCCAAAATTGGCCAATTCTGACTTCTCTAAGGATTTTCTGCTATATGTATACAACGAAGAACATAGTATAGCATTTGTGCTCACTCAAAAGGACAAGAAAGAGAACAAAGAGAATATGATTTCTTTTCTTTCAAGAACTCTTAGAGGCTATGCAACCAAGTATAATTTTGTAGAAAAATAGGTGTTTTCCATTGTTAAGAGCCTCAAAAAGTTCTGACACCTAGTGTTGGCTAAAAAGATCACCGTTCTGGTTGCTCACCCAAGTGTAAGGGAATATATCACATAGGGAGAGATAACTGAAAAAAGAGCTAATTGGATCACCAAAATCCTAGAATATGATGTGGACATCAGGCCAACCAAGCTTGTGCGAGGAAGAGGGCTATGCGAGTATATTGCACAGGAGTCAATCTCGAAACCCGACAAAGAGATTGATCAAGTTTTTTCCAACTAGTTTGAATATGACGAGTCATGGGTGATGGACCGAACACTATACATGCAAAAGGGATATTACCCAATGGTCCTTTCCCCCCACAAATGAATGTAGTATCGACTGCAAGGTACTAGGTACATATTGATTGAGGGGATTTTTTTCAAAAGGAACTATGACAGAGTACTGCTCCGATGTCTAGATAAAAATCAGTCGGATGATATTCTGACAAAATTTCATAGTAGCCCTTTAGGAGGGTATTTTTCAACTAAAAGCACCACTCTAAAAATTATGCGAGTGGGATATTATTGGCCCTCTATGTTTTCAAACGCACATCGCTTGGTACAAAAATGCACCCAGTGCCAATTCTTTGTCGAAAAGAGAAAGAATCATGCTTTACCTTTGAGCCCTATTGTAACGGAAGAACCCTTTGCCCAATGGGGTTTGGATTTTGTCGGGATGATAAATCTTATCTCCAGCTCTGGTCACAAATGGATTCTAGTCGGATGATATTCTGACAAAATTTCATAGTAGCCCTTTAGGAGGGTATTTTTCAACTAAAACCACCACTCTAAAAATTATGCGAGTGGGATATTATTGGCCCTCTATGTTTTCAAAAGCACATTGCTTGGTACAAAAATGCACCCAGTGCCAATTCTTTGTCGAAAAGAGAAAGAATTATGCTTTACCTTTGAGCCCTATTGTAACGGAAGAACCCTTTGCCCAATGGGGTTTGGATTTTGTCGGGATGATAAATCTTATCTCCAGCTCTGGTCACAAATGGATTCTATGGATGATATTCTGACAAAATTTCATAGTAGCCCTTTAGGAGGGTATTTTTCAACTAAAAGCACCACTCTAAAAATTATGCGAGTGGGATATTATTGGCCCTCTATGTTTTCAAACGCACATCGCTTGGTACAAAAATGCACCCAGTGCCAATTCTTTGTCGAAAAGAGAAAGAATCATGCTTTACCTTTGAGCCCTATTGTAACGGAAGAACCCTTTGCCCAATGGGGTTTGGATTTTGTCGGGATGATAAATCTTATCTCCAGCTCTGGTCACAAATGGATTCTAGTCGGATGATATTCTGACAAAATTTCATAGTAGCCCTTTAGGAGGGTATTTTTCAACTAAAACCACCACTCTAAAAATTATGCGAGTGGGATATTATTGGCCCTCTATGTTTTCAAAAGCACATTGCTTGGTACAAAAATGCACCCAGTGCCAATTCTTTGTCGAAAAGAGAAAGAATTATGCTTTACCTTTGAGCCCTATTGTAACGGAAGAACCCTTTGCCCAATGGGGTTTGGATTTTGTCGGGATGATAAATCTTATCTCCAGCTCTGGTCACAAATGGATTCTCATGGCGATGAACTATTTTACAAGATGGACAGAAGCTATCACCCTGAAAGGTGCTACTAAGGGCAAGATTGTTAGCTTTCTAGAAGGATTGGTGACCAGGTTTGGTTCACCAAAGACCATAATATACGACAATGCTAGGGCCTTCATAGGTATTGGATTTGTCCATCAGAAATGGGATTTATCTCAAGACTTCTTCAAATTATTATCCACAGGGAAATGTCTTAGCAAAATCAACAAATAAAAACCTAATTAGGTTAATCAAATGTATCGAGTCTAAACGGCAAAGGGAATGGCACGAGCATTTGTGGTCTGCCCCGTGGGCAGATCGAATTACACAAAAAAAAAATCTTGAAGATGTTCCCCTAAAATTTAATCTATGGTAAGGAGGTAGTTCTACCTGTTTCTATGGAGCTACCCACATTACAATTACTAAAGGCCCTGGAAATAGAAGAAAACGGTGCAATGGAGGTACGGATAAACGAGCTTCAAGAGTTGGAAGAAAATAGAGAGAAATATTTTGAAGCCATGATCAATCGCCAACAAACAGTCAAGCGTTGGTTCAACAAAAGGGCTTCCAACCCAAATTTCTAGGAGGGTAGCTTAGTGCTCAAATATGATGAGTGCTCCATGAAACCAGGTCAACATACCAAATTTGAATCGCTGTGGAAGGGTCCCTTCTGAATCAGTGCGTGAAGAGAAAAGAATTCCTATGAGTTAGAAGACATGGAAGGTAATGCATTGGGGATACTGGTGAAAGATATTCATCTAAAAACATTTCATTCAGGTACGACATTTTATTTTAACAGTTTTTCACAGACATGTACTATATGTAAATTTTCTAAAAAGCTTACATTTTTCTTAAGTTTTAGAAATAAGTGAAAAACTAGAAGAAGTACAAAAAATCTATTGTATTATGTTTTCATCAAACTTATAATTTTGGGTAGCCCAAGGCTCAAATTTTTAACAGAAAATCTCTATTCGAGCAAAACCCAGAAGTGGGTATTCGAGCAAAATGTAAAAAGGGACAAAATTGAGGCATTTTTATAGTAATAACAAAAGGAAGGCCTCTATTTATCATTGTAAGGGCTAGTTTCCCATATCATTTTTTTTCTTTTTCTTCTTCTTCTTCTTCACACGCAGTAGGGATGCAATTCATGGACCATGACCTCATTCCGTGTGACCGAAGAGGACGAGCTCAAACTGCTTTTTAAAGTTGTACTAGGTAGGAGCGTCGTCAACACCATACTCCCGGAATGAGGTAAGTAGTAAGAGGCAGATCCAAAGCACGGTGGCTATTTAGGTCCTTGGTGTGAAATTTACTGAGGAAAGGAACCCAAGGCACATCCACGCCACGGTTAACAAACCTGCGAAGGTCCATTGCAGTGGGAATACCAACGCCAGGGATAGTGACTTGCACTGTCTCACCAAGTCCCTCCAGCAGAGAAACATCGAACATGCGGCGGCAAAGCTCGACTATCTTGGTCTTAGCGATGTTCAGGTCCAATAGAGAGGCCATGAACTGAGATAGGACATTGCAGTTGGTACACATCTGGTTCTCATCCTCAATAAAGTCCATACCCACGACCCACCTGAAGGCAATTACCCCCAGATAGTAGCATTTCATTACCAGGCATTTAATTATCTCGCCTATAACCTGTCCAGTGAAGGCATAATGTGGCTTGTGTGGGAGAAGGTGCATGGGGCTACCTAGACTAGCAGTCACGGTTGGCACAAAAAAGCAAAGGCAATATTGCAAACTCAGAAAATAGCTAAACTCCAAAGTTTTTCTTTTTGAATGAATATGCCCTTAAGGTGGTATAGATATTTATAGAAAAGAGATGTCAGAATGACTAAATAGTGGAAGTTCTATTTTTGGCCAGACGGTAATGGGAAATGTTGAGGCAACCGTCAAACGGAGGAATAGATCTTATGGAAAATCTGTCACAAAGTTGAAAATTAATGTTCAGACGTTGGGAAGTAAATGCCCATATAAGGAAATTTTCAACACCTGTACTTAACCATCATCAACATCGACCAACTTGCATAAGTGAAAACACCGGGATTAATGTGCTAAATGTCTGAAAAATTTATGAGCAAGTCTTTTGAAGTGTACTTATCGCTAAATAAAGATCAACATAAGTAATGGCACTCTCCTCGAGGCAACGAGTTAATTCTAGGAAAGAGGCGGCAAAAAGGAATGTACTAAATCCATTCATGTAGGATTTTGGCATTCCCGAATGATACAAATCCTCTATCCACATGTATTGCCTTGGTGGTAGAATTTAATAGATTAGCGGTAACGGAATGGCCTTAATAGCATGTACTTCCTCAAGAATTAATTTCCCAAAATTAATCATTCTCGGGAAAAATCAAAGAGCAAGTGGCCATTTTAGGAAAGTCTCTGCAATTTTTGAAGCAGCCATGACAGAACCCACAACAACTGGAAGAAGGATTGAATCTGTGACAAGGAGGTTAGCCTTCGCCAATCTTTTTGGGTCCTTTCAAGTTTTGTAAAAGGATGCTGGTAGACAAAAGTGTTAAAAGGGAAGCAGTGCGAGATGTCGCCGATAATATCTTCGACCCCAGGCTGGTCAAGAACCCTAAAAATCTCAGGGAAGGAGCTTTTCGAAGGATGAGATATTGTGGCAACACTGATAATTTCACCTCTTGGCTCTGGAATTGTAGGTTGCCTCAATTTATGATACATGTCATACATCTATGCCCAGAGCTAGTAGACGCATGTGCCAAGAGGTTTGATGAGTGATCTGGAACCATAACATGAAACAAAATAAAGGTAGTGGTCTATGCTCAAGCTATACGAGAGATTTCGTGCATCTCCTACAACCGATATATCGAGATGTTTGTCGAGGAAGATATGGAGACCTATTGGGAAGGATCAAGTGAAAGGGAAAATTTCTATAGTCGTGAGACAGGGGATAAGCCAACTAGAGGCCTTATTATTTTTCCCTTGGCACTAAAAATGTTCCTAGACAACACACAGGATCTATTTTCAATGATAGCCTTGGTTTTTGGTTTGAACAATGATGAGGAGGTTCACCCTTTTCAAATGGCCCTCACTCTGATACTCAAGCATGAGCAGGAATAGACATATTTTGATTTTGTCAATGTCATAGTTGCCAAAATGTTGTTGCAGCTAAAAAATTACTAGGGTGAATATAAATTCAGGTACTCCTCTTTCTTGGTTCAATTAATCGTACATCAAAATTCCAATTTTTTAGAAATAAATTTACCTATATCTAGGGTAGATGAAGAGGGTTTAATTCAACCAATTTTTGTATGGATTGGTGTCCTGTCACGGACAAGTAGTTATTATGGGTTTGTGCACTTTTTCCTAAGACCAGTGTTACAAGAATTATTACCTCGACCTAGTGGCCGTTTATCTCCTAAGGTTTTCTTGTGGGTTAGAAATTCATCGCCCTGGGTGGATTATTTATTTGGGGAGGATTTTACATTTATTAGGTATCATACTTTTTCTAGGGAGCCTTTTCGACTCCCAAGATTTGTAACAGATCGGATTTTCATGTTGGAGGCATGCCGATAGGAAACTCTTGCCGACAACGCATATGGCAGAGGAAGGAACAAAACGAAGTTATTTTCACTTCCCTTTTGTAATGCAAATAGTGGGGTAGTATTGGAGAAGCATAAGGCGCAAGGTGAAATAACCAATCTATTGGCGGCTCTTGGCTTTGTTCTTATATGTGATGAGTGGAATTATAACTCGTCGAGATAACTTCCCCTGAAGCACGAGGTGCAGGAATATGTAGTCTAAGAGAAACCCGACACAGCAAAGACCATATTTATATGTCAACCTAGCCCTCATACCCATGAAGAGGCTGAGTTTTTATACCCCACATGTAGGATATCAGAGGGAGATTCTAATAAACAAGACCTTAAGTAATCAGATGAAGTGACGAGGATGGTCAAAATGTAAATTGACAGATTTCTGGAGATTCTGACAAGAAATGGGTAACACCTAGAGGCATCTAGAGGATTTTTAGCCAACAAGGGTCCGAAAAAAGGGAAAATTTCTAAGCAAAGAGACTCGTAGGTTGTGTCTTTTGCCAGTGTTTGAAGCAAAGGAAAGAGGACCTGACGATCTCTAAGGGGATTGATTGCAGAACATGAGGGTCTGACTTCGGTTGGATCATCAGCAAAAGAGTCGAAATGTTCCAGCTCGAGATGAACAAAATTATGGTGAATTTGAGATCTTGATGCATCCGATGTAGCCATCGAAAATGAAGAAGAAGCAGATTCCACTCTCCACAGTGTTCAGACTGTCACGATTCAGGTGAGTCTTGCTCCCCCTCTTCTCCCTATTAATGCATCTTTGGTCAAACCTTTACCTCCTCCTATTGATAAGAATCCTGTACCTACGGACCCAGAGTTATTGGTGTTAAATGAGCCCCCTACTATTTTTAATGTGTCAAGCAATGCAGCACCACATGTTGAGCAAACAGTATCTATTACGGTAGCCATTGACTCTTTAATTGCCCTGTCTAAGGCCCCAATAGAAAAAGATGAGTCACCCATACTACCTGTCACCACAAGTTCATCCACAATCAGACAGAAGTTTCTTGCTCCGCCTGTCACAATTTGTACTCCGACCAATATCCCAAGCTCTCAATCCGAATTTGGCATCCCACCATTTTCAATGATTACTCTCCCATTTGCCTCCTTGTATGCCCATACATCTGAAATATCTTCATCTGTTACTTTTTTCAGTCTTCCCCCTGGTGCTTCTATGGCAGCACAGAGTATTGACACCTCACAGATGCTTTAGAATCATTTTGATGTAACTAGGCAGGCCCGACAAAAGAGAAAATAGAAAAGAAGGGAAAAGAATGTCGAGCTGCCAGCCTCTAAGAATATTCAAAAGTGTTTTAATGAAGAGAAAAATTCTCCATGGATCACTACCATGAGGCCGCTCATAGCTCGACCAGAGGGGCAAATGCAGCTAGAAGATTATGATATCCAAGCAGTAGGTTTGGATTTGAATGAAATCCACCCTTGCGATAAGGTGAGTCTAGCGAAGACCACTCAAAAGGTGGTATACACAGAGTATGATAAGTTGGATCGGAAGCTAAGAAAGTGTGTGGGCGAACTAGCAAATGTGAAAGAGATAGTGAGTCATCTATAGTTAGAGCTCAGGGCCCAAAATGACGAGATGACCCGCATATTGTAGGTATAAGACCAACAAAAGGAAGCAGTAGGATCTCTTGAAGTGCTCCAAGATGAGTGGATCTAGCTCTATGCCAAGATTGATAGATTAAAGAGTGAACTCATAGTCAAGCGTCAGTCTGTTAAGGAGCACCAGCAAGTTCGAGAAGATATAAGAAATGAGTTAGATGGAATCCGAGCTCAGGCTTCCGACGAGATCCAAAAGGCCCGACAAGAGATTGAAAAACTAAGAAGTGATAAGCAAGAAGTCGAGGCTACTTTACATGCTCGGATTTAGGAAATCCAAAATCTGGTGGCAGAACTAGGATAATCCCTTGATAAGAGAGATCATCTGGAACAAAGATTGAAGGAGAAGGAGACTCAAATACAAGAGGGGTTGGCCGCTGCACAAAAATTCGCAACCCTTCCTATACAGAATAGGTTGGTATCCACTTATTGGGAGCAAATCATTGTTTCACTCACCGTCCTCAAACCAGTTTTACAATTCCTAAGGGATGCCCAGGAAATAAATGAGAGAGTGGGACCAATGGCCGATTAGACCCTTCAAGAGTATGCTCCCTGACTAGTCGAATCCCATAATTTAATCTCCAAGCTCTGTATGGCAACAGATGAAGCTCTGAGAGGTTCCAACATAACAGATCATAGGGCAACCTCTAGTAAAGTAAATGAATTCATCTACTTCCATAAGGTGGTGTCCAAAACCAAGAATAGCCAAGCCATTTTAAATAAGAGGATTGATGAAAACAAGAAGGTTTTCAGGATCTTATACAGTTATGGGTTGCCTCCTTTCTTCTCAGCAAGTGGAGATGTATTGTTGATCAAAAAAGTTACAGGAGAGGTCCGAAGCTGGATTCAGACTCCTCCAGATCTTCCTGGCCCAAGCTTAGCCCCAACAACAAATGCCCTTGAGAGCGAGGTCCTCCAGGTCTCACGCCTCTATTATCACTTGGGCATTGTTTCAACAAGATAGGGATTTGTTTCTTTCAAGGTCTTTGAACTGGATTAGGCTTATAAGGTATTTAGTAGCCTTAATCGACCAAGTGACCTCAACTGGGAGACGTTGCATTCTGCCTTCCTCAAGCTCCAAGAATAACCAAAGGTCTCCGTTCGAGCCTTTGCAAACAAAGGCTCCCTGTGAGTCACCAGAACTATGAAGCAAATTTTTCTTTTTGTTATATTTTTTTAATCTTTCGGCTTTATTTTTCCTTCAGAAGGATCCTAGCGCAAAGGGTTTGCATTCTCGAACAGGCGCGCAATGCGCCACTTGGTGGTTGCATGTCTCTCAGTGAGTATGGTCTCTGTTGTCGGAAAGTGAACCACGTGTCGATCCGGCAGATGTTTTCTTGTTTTCACTTTTTACGAAGGAGAAGTTGTCTGCCCGTTCGACATGTCACCCCTTCGCATTGTAGCCCAACAAAAGAATGATCGACTTAATTTTCAAAAAAATGCATTGTACTCCTAATTAGTAAGAAGATATGAGGCGGTGCTGCCAAGTCCACTTGGGTGATCGATAGTAATGACTATCAGACTATTCTTTGGGATCAAAGCAATTACAAGGGCTGATGTTTTTAAAATATCTAGGCGACAAATACAATAGCTAAAAAAGATCTAAAGAAAGGGTTCTCAAGCTATCAGTTTTGGACGTCTGGCAATCATTATTTTTGGGGAAGGTTGGCATTTTTCCTTTGGGGCGGCTATATATTGCAAGCGGCGGGCATGAAGCAAGAGTTCCAAAAAAATTTCCTATGGGAAAACTGTTTTTAGTTTGCTTAGTTAGTAGAAGAATTTCTTTTTAAAGGTTTATAGAATACTGCTTCACTTTGGTATGTTATGTCTATCTTATGATCAAATTATTGTCAGATTGGAATCCGATCTTTGTTTTAAAGTTCACTTGAATTTGAAGTACAGGTTATTCTGAAAAATACTTGAAACTGTGCATGATATGGTCTTTTTCGGTATTTATTTCATTATATCCATGTTTAGAATAGAACACTGTGTCTTGCTAATCTGGATAGTTTTGATTATCGTACTTCTATACTATTTGTGTATATGAATGAATCATAAGCTTTAGTAACTGGACTATGTCATTGGACTTTTTCGTTTCCTTTATAAACTTATCATCTTTTCATAATACGCTATATTAGGAGGGAGAGTTTGCATAGCTTTTAAGAAATTTTTTATGTTAGATCTATAACTTCTATGCTTGATTCAGATCTTAATATACATTTCCTAAGGGTTGATTGAATGATTGCATATGTGCTTGTATTGAGCCTCTGATGTTCTTTCTCTTCCTGCCAATGAAGGTAAGTGGTGTTCTGTGTCTAACATATCATTCATAGGGGAAAGTTTGTGATTTTTAAATGTTGTAAAAGCATTGGTGCATCGCCATCTTTCATGTTTTTATGTTCACATCTCTTGTTCCTTTTTCCTAAAAACTCAGAGAAGAGTCGACTTTCTATAAAAATCTTAGAGGTATTCATTGAGACGCACGTTGTCCCCCACTCACTGAATTTCCCATAACACTATTGGAGAAGCGCAAGCTTTTATGATCAACAGTATACAACCGAGATGAATGATCAACCACCCTAGTAGCAATGATCTCTCTACTCTCCAAGTCTTGAATGATGACTGAATCAAGTGTGAACTCCACAGTTCTCCCATCTCCACCATGTGTAATATGATATATGGAAAGAAGATTGTTCATCAAATGAGGAACACACAAAACATCCTGGAAAGTGTTATCCCCAAAACTAATAGACCCCTTCCCAATTACACTCATGTATGTATTGTTTCCCATCAAGATAGGAGACATAGTACAAGTCTGAAATGAAGAGAATATTGATTGCAAAGAGGCCATATGATGAGATTCTCCTTAATCTAGAAGCCATCTCAATTATCCTAGACCTAATAAAGCAAAAAGAGCTTGTCCTTTATTTCCTGATGTAGATGCTTGAACTTTGTCCTTTTTAGACTATTTTTAAGAAGGGGGTGATACAGACATTCTAGAAGGAAAATCAATGTGATTCATTTTGAGAAGATTTTTCAACTCATCAATATCCTTCTTATAACAATAGTGTTCTTCATGTCCATCCTTCTTGCAGTATGCACAAAAAGGCCTCTCCTTCTTATATGATTCTTCTTTTGAAGATTCTGATTCTTTATGTGGCTTGTTCTTTTTCTTCTTTTGATTCTTATCAAGATTCCCCGATTCTTTCTGTACCTTAGACTCACTAGCTATTAATGCATGTGACTTGGAAGACTCGATTAGACCCGTGTTCATTAACTTAGCTTCCTCTTGGATTAGGAGATTTGAAAAGTAATCAAACCTAGGATCAACATATGATGCTCCCATAGAAATTCAATGGGTATGAAAGCTAGAAATAAATATTGAATACTCAAGACCAAGCATGGATAACACATTCATAATCAATTGTAAATCCTCTTTTTCAATATTGTATTCCTTCAACTATGTTCTTAATTGCTTGATTTTGGAGATG
>CM021105.1:8114853-8270044 GCA_007115665.2 Sequoiadendron giganteum | reverse complement strand
CACAAAAAAAAATTAATTTTTCTTTTTTAAATAAAAACTTTAACAATGCAAATTAATCACCCAAAAATATATTTTTTTATAAAAAAAAATTCAAAATTTTTTCGACGGAAGAATAATATATATATTTTTAAAAAATTTGTACTGTCTACACAATGATGGCGACCTGGGGGGTCGTACGGCTCCCTGGGAAAACAATAAATTGCCTCACCGGACAATTGCTTAGATATGGATGATTTGGCAATCAATCTTAGGGGTTTTGGCCCTTTTGGACACGATGTCAGGGTCATATTTGACCCAAAATGCTCAAAAAATGCAGCTACCTTCTAGATCTAGCAACCACTCCTTAGCTTCAAACCCTCATAGAATTGGCCTCATATGTTCGATTTGGACAAAATAAAAAGCAAAATCGGCTTTCTCGAACCTTCTGGATGCAATGGTGAGCTCAGATTTGCACCAGCAAGCTCTAATATGAACCTACAATAAGGAGCCAAAAATAGAACCTCCCCAAATTTGGTATCTCTCTTTAGAAAAAGACTCTCCAATGGCACCCAACCTGCTCTGATACCATGTTAGAATTGGCTATGGATGCCAAGATCTTGAGAGAACATAATGTGACAAGAATAAACTATATTCTTATCAATTGATTCAAATGAGATGATTTGATTATTGATTGTACAAATGAGAGAGACCCTTTGGTTAAATAGCCAAGGTGAGATGCAAGATGTCACAGGATTATGACAAGTGTCTTAATAATATGACATGAGAAAACTAATCACACTTACCTAGGTTCACATGTAGTACTTGTCAAAAGATAAGATAACAACTAATGAAAACTAACATCTTCTAGAAAGATTCTTTCCTATGACCTAAGTAAACTTAACATGTGTAAATAAGTCCCCTAGTAATGAATGAACTAGGTACAAGACTTTATTTACACCAACAAAACTATGGATGCTTGGAAAAAATCTATCAAAGCATAATAGTAAGCAATATCATAGTCAAGACAATGAGTAGTATGAAAAAATGCCTTGAATAAATGTGGTATAATGGTGATGGAATGCCATTCCATCACCATGAGACCACATTTCTCTGAGGCATTTTTTCAAAAAACTCACTACTTGAAGAATAGAAACCAACCCTTTAGCCAAAAGTCCCCTCCAAATTCTTTTCAAGGTCCTCATCCTCATCCTCAAGTTACCAATCCATGGAACCTTCCACCTTTTTATTCCACTTGTTCATGTCCCCACCCCTCCCTCTTCATGTCATGATCACCCTCCATCTCATAACCAAGACCACACTATACCATCCACCCCATCCCAACATAATACCATAAAGAAGGCAATGAACTGTTTGAAAAAATGGCTCAAAGAAATGCGGTCTTATTATGGTGATGGAATTCCATCACCATCAAACCCCATTTCTTTGAGGCATTTTTTCAAATAGTTCATTACTATGGGCAAAAGCCTAAAAATAGGTGCTTTCGAACAAGCTATGGATAGGGAAAATAGTAAGCATGATAGTCAGAAATATATAGTTTAATAAGTAATCAATACTTTGTTCATTATATCATACATTATAAGTCATGACGTGGATGGCTATTGTAGTTTTCGTGATTGAATAATTTAATATTTTATTTTTAGATGTTGGAAGTGGATACATCTCCAAATGTTCATAGGGCAATGGATCTCGGTGTTTCATCTGCTATAGAATCCTCGATGGCTCTCATAGAGGAGGTATGAGGTAGATTACTAAATTTCAATTTACATTTGTTGTTATAGCTATTAGTTAGTGAAAAATCAAACCATTATTGATTCATAGTTTAATTTCTCTTTGGATGGTTTCTACAGCACTTCAGCACACTACAACATGGGCATGCAAATATTTCCCTCGAGGAGAGAGATCGTCTACTGGTGGTAAGTGATTATTTTGTTAAATATATATTTTTTTATAATGTAACTTCTATATATTAATGTCTTTACTTCTTATTGTAACAAATAAAGCTTGACCAAGAACTAAACCCTAGGAGGAGCACCAGTAGCACTCCTCAGCTTTAGAATAAATAAGTGACAAACCTATCGCCATTCAACCAACAAGCAAAGGGAAAGAATTTATTTCGAGAGGATGTAGGGCAATGACTTTTGATTCTAGAGTCCTTTGTTGTATGTCTATATGGCATTTTTGTACATATTTTGTAGTGAATATATTTGACATTGTATGCCTATATGACATTATTGTGATCCTATATGGCTATTTTATATATATTTTATACTTATATCGACATATATTTATGTATTCCTACGTGGATATTTGGTTATTACACATCTTTTTTATCGATAGTGTCCATATTTGCATTATAAATCCATGGTTCAATAGATGAGTTACGTGTATTCAAGTGTATACTTTGTGACTTATGTGTATTCCAATGTATACTTTGTGACTTATGTGTATTCCAATGTATACTTTGCAACTTACGTGTTTTCATGTGTATACCTTGTATTCATGCATATACTTTGTGTTAATTTGTGTATACTATGTATTTGTGTGTATTCTTCAAGGCTTACGTGTTTTTTAGTACTTGTGCTTCCCTTATTCACATGTATGCTTGACTTATTCATGTGTATGCTTATTAATTGGTTAGTCCTAGCATTGTTCATTGTTGTCCTTCATGGTTTATCTTTGAATATTTAGTGATTGATGCTAAACAACTTTATTAGTTGATGCTAAACAACTTCAATATTTCTAGGAATACTAGTGGGTGATCCCACAAAAGTGGTTTACACTTTCTAAGAGATCCTGATTTTTGCTGAAATCACATATTTTTAGAAAATACAATGATTTAATCCTTGAAAATTTCCATTTAAAGGATTCCAATTGAAGAGGGTTTTATCAAACCACCTTAGATCAAACCCCCTTGGATAGAACCCTACTATTTTTAAACCATACCTATAATGGAGTCTCCTTTACACCTATCAAAATGCTAATAAAAAACCAGTTTTGATTTACCTTTTGGGGGATCAAATGAATTCATTCAAATTTTATTTTTTTTAGGTATGTAGTCTTTATTATTAGCTTCCCAAAAAGTATAATTTTAAATAAATTTAATTTGATTATTATATTTTTTTTATTTCTTGTGAATGTAGGTTTTTCACTGAAAATCAAGCTCTTTATTCTTCACATGTGGAAAAATAGTAGATTATCAAAAAATATCTGAAAAATATCTGTGCACTAGATATTGATGTCCTTGATCCAACAAAAAAGTAAAAATTGAATTTTGATACATACAAAAAAAGTTATGTTTCAGCTAGTAAATCATGTCTAAATTATAACCGGTTTGACTTTGAAACTTCATTAAGAAAAAAAATTCAAAGAAATGTTATGAAACCAATTCCATGCACTAGATATCATAGTTACAAATCTAAATTTGAAAAAAATATAATTTTATCCTTCATAGAAAAAAAATTATGTGTTAGCCAGTAACACCACTCTTTAAAAATGATGTTTACTGCTAAAAACTAGTTTTCGAATGAGATGGAAAAAGAAGTGCAATCTGATTCCACAAATTTCAATAAAAATATATTTAGAATCTACAGACAAAATGTCACAAATCACTAGTTTGCATCATCTTCAAATTCCTCACAGTTTAGCTATTATAGGTGCCCAAAAGTGAAGATTTAGTTAAAAAAAATAGTTCAATGTCTAGTTTGGCCAAAAATAATTAACCAATATTGTGGGATCGCCCTAGTAGAGTTACAAATTACAAAATTGCACAAATTGAAAAAAAAAGATTAACTGTAAATAAATGCATTGATTATTAACTTGATAATTGATTAAGAATGAGTATAATATATATCAAGAGATGAGCCTTCTAGAATGACAACTGCCAACTAGAAAATAGGCAAAGCATTCCCTATTATACTTTGAAATCAATAATCCACCCAAAATTGCAACAAGAGAGAATGCTTATTTAAGATCCTTGAGCAATGTATTTTTTAATGCTCCCTTTTTCTTACATATCTCAATCCAGTTTAATCCAAAGAGTTCCATGAAATGCTTTATCTAAAAGAAAAAAACACATTTTCAATTGGTATTCAATGAGATGTTTCATAAAAAGATTCCAATATATTTAATATTTTGATTGGAACAAATCAATTAAACAAATGATACATAATCTTCACAACACTTGTAAAACATAATATTCATAGTAGATGATGAGTAGTTAATTTCTTGACACATTATCATACAAATATTTATTTTGAATATTCTTTAAAAAAAATCACAACATAATCCTCACAGTACAAAATGAATTGTTATGTTCTTGATCCATCACCATGTAAACACATCAAAATATGTATATGTCAACTTATTGTAATATTTTTTCTTGTATAGGAAATGGACTTGGGATAAAGCTTTATAATTTATAATACAAATAAGAAATAGACTCAAGGGTGAAAATTTTATTTATCATACCAAATAATAAGTTTACATGAGAGCATCTCTTGTTTCTCTTAGACTCCAATTTTCAAGCATAGCAAATCATGTCAAATGAAAATGAGAAAATGCTTCACAACCAAAGTTGTTAATTGAGGAAAAGTAAAATGTTTTCAAGCTCCACCATTGTATGCATTTACAATTGGTTGTATATTATTGTAAGGGAAAGGAGGATAATTAAAAAATGTCTTGCACTTGCTAGACTAGAAGATGATCATATTATTTTTGCGTGGAAAACTCAGACTTCTCAAGTGTCGTGTGAATGTTTCTTTTTTTGATTATTTTGCATGCCATCATAAGGGATTGAGCTAGTTGAACGTAGCTTAGAGTGATTCGGCATGTTTGGGTGTGAAAGAGGACCATTTCTAGCATAAATGTACCTATTAAGACACATTGGAATAGTTTGTTTGGTCACACGAGTTGCAAAACAAAATTTGCACCACTTCGTAATTTTACACTGCTTGCATTTGACACTTTTTCCTTCAAGTGAAAACTAGACACCACGAGAAGATGAATTTGAGATAACAAAAACTTAGAGAGGTTATTATACAGGGGCCCAACGCGATCCCGTAGGATTAGACAAAAGGTTCATAAGTCATGGTTTTTGAGTAATAGCCTGACAAATATTGCTGCCCTTTTGCACTTTAGACCCTTGAGGGATCGAACAAGTTCAACGTAGCTCAGAGCGACTCAACATGTTTTGGTGAAAAAGAGGACCATGTCTAGTGTAAACGTACCCATCCAAACATTTTGGAATAGTTCATTAGGTCACACGAGTTGCAAAATGAAATTTGCACCACTTTGCAACTTTACACTGCTTACATTTGACACTTTTTCCATCAAGTGAAAATTGGACACCACGGGCAAGCAACTTCGAGATAACAAAAACTGAGAGAGGTTATTGTAGAGGGTCCCAATTTGATCTTGTACACTTAGATGAATAATTCATAAGAATCACATTTTCTGAGTAATATCTCATCAAATATTGTTGCCCTTTTGTACTTTGGACCCTTAAGGGATCGAGCTAGTTGAACGTATCTCAAAGAAATTCATAGTGTTTAGGTGAAAAAGAGGACAATTCCTAGCATAAAACCACCCATACGAATGCGTTGGAATAGTTCATTTGGTCACACAAGTTGTAGAATGAAATTTGCACCACTTTGCAACTTTACACTGCTTGCATTTGATAATTTTTTCATCAAGTGAAAACTGGACACCACAGGAAAATGACTCTGAGATAGCAAAAAACAAGAGAGGTTATTGTAGATGGTTTCAACTTGATCCCGTAGGCTTAGACAAAGATTTTGTAAGCATCACAGTGTCTGATTAATATCCTATCAAAGATTGCTGCCTTTTTGCACTTTGGACCCTTAAGGGATCGAGTTGATTGAACGTAGCTCAAAGAAATTCGACATGTATGGGTGCAAAAGAGGACCATGCTTAGGGTAAATGTACCCATTCAAATACTTTGGAGTAGTTCATTTGGTCACACGAGTTGTAGAATGGAAGTTGCACCACTTTGCAACTTTACATTGCTTGCATTTGACACTTTTTCCATCAACTGAAAAATGGACACCACAAGAAAATGACTTTGAGAAAACAAAACCGAGAGATATTATTGTAGAGGGTCCCAATGGAATCCCATAAGCTCAGAAGGAGAGTTTGTAAGCATCACGGTTTCTGAGTAATAGCCCGTCAAAAAATTGTTGCCTTTTTGCACTTTGAATCCTTAAGGGATCGAGTTAGTTGAACGTAGCTCAAAGTTATTCGATGTGTTTGGGTGCAAAAAAGGACCATGCCTAGTGTAAACCCACCCATTCAGATGCATTGAAATAGTCCATTTGGTCACATGAGTTGCAAAATGAAAGCTGCACCACTTTGCAACTTTACATTGATTGCATTTGACACATTTTCCATCAAGTGAAAACTGGACACCATAGGAAAATGACTCTAAGATAACAAAAATCAAGAGAGGTTATTATAGAGGAGCCCAACGCAATCTCACAGACTCAGACGTATAGTTCTTGAGCATCATGATTTCTGAGTAATATCCCGTCAAAGATTTATGCCCTTTTGCACTTTGGACCCTTAAGGGATTGAGTCGGTTGAACGTAGCTCAGAAAAATTCAGTGTGTTTGGGTGTGAAAGAGGACCATGCCTAATGTAAACATACCCATTCAGACGTGTTGGAACAGTTTGTTTGGCCACACGAGTTGCAGAATGAAAGTTACATCACTTTGCAACTTTACACTGCTTGCACTTGACACTCTTTCTGTCAAGTGAAAACTAGACACCACAAGAAAATGACATGTACCCATCTGAACGCATTGGAACAGTTTGTTAGGTTACACAAGTTTTAAATGAAAGTTGCACCACTTTGTAACTTTACACTGCTTGCATTTGAGACTTTTTCCATCAAGTGAAAACTGAACACCACAGGAAAATGACTTCAAGATAACAAAAACCGAGATAGGTTATTATAGAGAGGCCCAACATGATCCCATAGGCTTAGATGAAGAGTTTGTAAGCATCATGGTTTTTGAGTAATAGCCCGTCAAATATTGTTGCCCTTTTGCACTTTAGACCCTTAAGGGATCGAGCCAGTTGAACGTAGCTCAGAGTGATTCAACATGTTTGGGTGTGAAAGAGGACCATGCTTAGCATAAACCCACCCATATGAACATTTTGGAACAGTCTGTTTGGTCACACGAGTTGCAGAATGAAAGTTGCACCACTTTGCAACTTTACACTGCTTGCATTTGACACTTTTTCCATCAAGTAAAAATTGTACACCATGGGAAAACAAGTCTAAGATAACAAAAAATGAGAGAGGTTATTGTAGAGGGGTCCAACTTGATCCCATAGGCTCAGACGGAGAGTTTGTAAGCCTCACAGTTTCTAAGTAATAGCCTGTCAAAGATTGTTGCCCTTTTGCACTTTGGACCCTTAAGGGATCGAGTCAGTTAAACGTAGCTCAGAGTGATTTGTCATGTTTGGGTGCGAAAGAGGACCATTCCTACCATAAACGTACCCATTTGGATGCTTTGGAATAGTTTGTTTGGTCACACGAGTTGCAGAATGAAAGTTGCACCACTTTGCAACTTTACATTGCTTGCATTTGACATTTTTTCGATCAAGTGAAAATTGGACACCATGAGAAAATCACTCTGAGATAACAAAAACTGAGAGAGTTATTGTAGAGGGTCCCAATGCAATCTTGTAGGCTTAGACAAAGATTTTGTAAGCATCATGGTTTCTGAGTAATAGCCCATCAAATATTGTTGCCCTTTAGCACTTTGGACCCTTAAGGAATCGAGTTGGTTGAACATAGCTCAGAATGATTCAATGTGTTTGGGTGTGAAAGAGGACCATTCCTAGGTTAAACCCACCCATTCGAACGTGTTAGAACAATTTTTTTGGTCACATGAGTTATAGAACGAAAGTTGCACCACTTTGCAACTTTACACTGATTACATTTGACATTTTTTCCATCAAGTGAAAACTGGACACCACGGGAAAATGAATCTGAAATAAAAATAAATCGAGAGAGGTTATTGTAGAAGGGCCCAACGCAATCCCATAGGCTCAAATAGAGATTTCATAAGTTTGATGATTTTTTAGTAATATCCTGCCAAAGATTGTTGCCCTTTTGCACTTTGGACTCTTAAGGGATCAATTCGGTTGAACATATCTTAGAACAATTTGACATGTTGAGGTGTGAAAAAGAACCATTCCTAGTGTAAAAGTACCCATCCGCACATGTTGGAACAGTTTGTTTGGTCACACAAGTTGCAGAACAAAAGTTGCACCACTTTGCAACTTTACACTGCTTGCATTTCACACTTTTTCCATCAAGTGAAAACTAGACACCACGGAAAAATGACTCCAAGATAGAAAAAACTGAGAGAGTTTATTATAGAGGATCCCAACGCGATCCTATAGGCTCAGACGAAGAGTTTTTAAGCATCACAATTTTTGAGTAATAGTTTATCAAAGATTGCTTCCCTTTTGCACTTTGGACCCTTAAGGGATCGAGCCAGTTGAACATAGATCAAAGTGATTCAAAATGTTTGGGTGCAAAAGAGGACCATGCCTAGCATAAACCTACCCATCTAGATGCAGTGGAATAGCCTTTATAGTCACACAAGTTGCAGAACGAAAGTTGCACCACTTTGCAACTTTACACTGCTTGCAATTGATACTTTTTCCATCAAGTCAAAACTGGACACCATGGAAAAGTGACTCCAAGATAAAAAAAAATGAGAGAGGTTATTATAGAGGTAACCTACATGATACTGATGCTTCAAATAGAATGCCCGTAATTGACATGGTATCTGGGTAACAAGCCGTCAAAGATTGCTGCCCTTTTGTAATTTGGATTGTTAAGGGATTATGTTTCATGAATTACAAATGTTTGAGGGCAGCAATAAATTTCAAAATTTGAGTAAATATCATTACATGTATTTATTTGAATAGAATGTATGTTATATTGATATTGATATATAATCATTAGGTTGATTTATTTTAAAAAATGAAGTTTTTATAATAAGTTAGTCAATTGGTGCTAGTTATAATAGGGAGAGAATAAAAGAAGAAAAATAATGATTAGTAACCATCAATGGTTATTACACTCACTATATTAATAATATTATGTTTACAATAAAATGAGATTTATCTGGTTGTCCTAATTCTTTTGTTTGTGCTACAATTGTCTAATATGCTTCATACACCGTTTTGAAACCTAAGTGCTTGTACTTGTAGGCACAATGCCTTAGGTACTTTGTTCTCACATATCTTTTACAATTTCACTCATACATTCAATATTCTCTTATAATGTCTACATCATAGGTGTTCATGATGAGGTTAACTTCAAATGAATAACTTTAGATTCCCTCGCTAAGCTTCACACACTCTTTTATAATGTCTTCAAATCAAAATTGAGATTTGTCAAGATCATCAAAATAAGGATGTTGCATTGCTTTTTTGGTTGAGATTCTCTTGGATGGCTCATAAATCAACATTTTTTACAAGAAGACGCCAATCAATTTTTAGTAGTTTACTTGCAAATAGGCAAAGTAAAAGAAGAAAAAGAAAGAGCATCCAAAATGGAAATGAAATGAAAATAGATGGAAGGAACTTATAGACAACAAATCCACATCATTTGGTTCCAACTCAGGAACAACAATGCATAAATCTTGATGCTTCCATTGAGGATAGGCATGCCAATCTCTCAACTTAGTCACTCCTGGCAATACATATTCATTGGGAGTTCCGAGATACCTATTGCACACAACACCTCTCATGAATAGAATAACTTGAAATTCAAGATGCTCTTATAATGTCTACATCATAGGTGCTCATGATAAGATTAAATTCAAATGAATAACTTTGAATTTCCTCACCAAGCTTCACACACATTTTTATAATGGCTTAAAATTAGAATTGAGATTTGTCAAGATCATCAAAATAAGGATGTTGCATTGCTTTTTTGGCTAAGATTCTCTTGGATGGCTCATAAATCAATATTTTTTGACAAGAGGACACCAATCAATTTTTAGTAGGTTACTTACAAATAGGCAAAATAAAAGAAGAAAAAGAAAGAGCATACAAAATGGAAATGAAATGAAAATAGATGGAAGGCACTTACAGACAACAAATCCACACCATTTGGTTCCAACTCGGGAACAAAGAGGCTTAAATCTTGATGCATCCATTGAGGATAGGCTTGCTACTCTCTCAACTTAGTCACTTCGGCCATACATCTTCATTGGGAGTTCCAAAATACCTATTGCGCACAACAACCTCTCAAGAATAGAACATGAATAGAATGTAACCAATATATTACTTCTCAAACTTTCGCAAACTTGTAACCTATTATAAAAACATCACAATTTAATCTTCCACTTAGTTTAATTATCTATTGAGAATATCCTACATCAATTTTTTTGCATAATTTTGAGAAAAAATAAAATACCATTAAACTCTATATCCTTTGCCACCGTTCTAAACATAATGTGTGCTACATTTGCAACTTTGATAACTTCATCAATCACCTACATACATGATCTAAAAATTAGATGATAGCATTTTCATCATAGCATTTGCATCATAAAAATTAATGTGCATACAAGTATAAATTAATAAGAACCAATGTGCATACTTCAAAATTAATCCAACGAACCATCTAGGTCTGCTCTACTCTTTATTGTGTCAAGTATTGCCTTATGGTCAGACGCATAGACCTTCCACAAGGTCTTGTTCAAAGGTCTACCCCCATATTTGGTCAAATGAATATTGAATGCCACAACAAGGTTCGAGTAATGAAGAATCTTCTGATGTGTGTCAAAGTTCTGAAATACTAATATTTAACACTCTTATGTGGGTACCTTCTAAGCCACATTCTAGTAACAACAAGTGAGCTTGTAAGGTATTCGATGTTTTCTCCATCTATAATTGGGGCCTCCAATTTCTTAGTGACCTCAACACAACGACACAAGTAATAGTATGTTCCCTCTTCATTGTCTTCATCTGCAATAACTGCATAAACATTCCCTGCATTGATATGTGCAACAAATCTCTTAAACCCTCTACCCTCAAATCTCTACCCTATACCCTCTACGCTCAACCCTAAACCCTTAAACCCTAATCTCCCAACCCCTAAACCCTCAACCCTATACAATGGACCCTCAACCCTATACCCTAAAACCTCAACCCTCAACCCTTAAACCCTCTACCCTCTACCCTAAACCCTTAAACCCTAATCCCTCAACCCCTATACCCTCTACCATATACAATGGACCCTCAACCCGTAGCCCTTAAACCCTAAACCCTTAAACCCTCTACCCTCTGCCCTAAACCCTTAAACCTTAATCCCTCAACCCCTATATCATCTACCCTCTACCCTATACAATGGACCCTCAACCCTCAACCCTCAAACCTCAACCCTCAACCCTCAACCCTTAAAACTTCAACCCTCTACCCTCAACCCTCAACCCTCAACCCTTAAACCCTAAAACCTTAAACCCTCTACCCTCAACCCTAAATCCTCAAACCTACACCCTAAACCCTCTACCCTCAGCCCTAAACCCTTAAACCTTCTACCCTCTACCCTCTACCCTCATCCTTCAACCCTATCCCCTCAACCCTTAGCCCTTAAACCCTAAACCCTCAACCCTCGACCCTCTACCCTCTACCCTAAACCCTAATCCCTCAATCTCTATACCCGCAACTCTCTACCCTAATCTCCCAACCCTATACCCTCAACCCTCAACCCTTAAACCCTCAACCCTCAACCCTCTACTCTAAACCCTTAAACCCTAATCCATCAACCCCTATACCCTCTACCCTATACAATTGACCCTCAACCCTAATCCCTCAACCCTTAGCCCTTAAACCCTAAACCCTTAAACCCTCAACCCTCAACCCTCTACCCTCTACCCTCTACCCTAAACCCTTAAACCCTAATCCCTCCACCCTTATACCCTCTACCCTATACAATGGACCCTCAACACTAATCTCTCAACTCTCAACTCTCAACTCTCAACTCTCAACCTTAAACCCTAAACCCTAAACCCTCAAACCTCAACCATCAACCCTTAAACCCTAATCCCTCAACCCCTATACCCTATTCCCTATACAATAGACCCTCAACCCCTATCCCTCAACCATATATCCCTATACCCTCTACCCTATGCATTGGACCCTCAACCCTAGTCCTTCAACCATGTACCCTCAAACCTACACCCTACACCCTCTACCCTCAACCCTCAACCCTAAACCCTTAAACCTTGTACCCTCTACCATCAACCCTCATCCTTCATCCCTCATCCCTCATCCCTCAACCATATAACCTCAACCCTCAACCCTTAAAACATAAACCCTTAAACCCTCTACCCTCTACCCTCTACCCTCTACCCTCTACCCTCTACCCTCAACCCTAAACCCTCAAACCCTCAAACCTACACCCTAAACCCTCAACCCTCAAATCTAAACCATTAAACCCTGAAACCTTAAACCTTCTAATCTCTACTCTCAACCCTATACCCTCAACCCTCAACCCTCAGCCGTTAAACCCTAAACCCTTAATCCCTCAACCCTCAACCCTCTACCCTATATAATGGACCTTCAACCCTAATCCCTCGACCCTATACTCTCTACCCTCTACCCTCTACCCTCTACCCTATATAATGGACCTTCAACCCTAATCCCTCAACCCTATACCCTCAACCCTCAACCCTAAACCCTCAAACCCTAAACCCTAAACCCTCAATCCTCAACCTTAACCCCTATACCCTCTACCCTATACAATAGACCCTCAATCCTAATCCCTCAACCCTCTACCCTAAACCCTAAACCCTCAAATCTCAACCCTCAACCCTTAAACCCTCTAGCCTCTACGCTCTACCCTATACATTAAACCCTTAACCCGCAACCCCTATACCCTTTACCCTATACATTCAACCCTAATCCTTCAACCACGTACCCTCAAACGTAAACCCTAAACCCTAAACCCTCTACCCTCAACCCTAAACCCTTAAACCTTCTACCCTGTACCCTCAACCCTCATACCTCAACCCTATACCCTCAACCCAATACCCTAAACCCTAATAACTCAACCCTCAACCCTCAACCCTCAACCCTTAAACCCTAAACCCTTAAACCCTCTACCCTCTACCCTCTACCCTATACATTAAACCCTCAACCCTCAACCTTTAATCCATCAACTCTTAATCCCTCAACCCTCAAACCCTATACCCTCTACCCTATACATTGAACCACCAACCCTAATCCTTTAATCATGTACCCTCAAACCTATACCCTAAACCCTTAAACCTTCTACACTCTACCCTCAACCCTCATTCTCCAACCCTATACCCCAAACCATCAACCCTATACCCTCAATTCTCAACCCTCTACCTTATACATTGGATCCTCAACCATCATATATCTTTGTCCCTCCCTCATCTTCTCTCCTTCTCTCTATCTCACTTATCCCTCTATTTCTCCCTCCCTCCATCCCTCCCTCACTACCCTAATCCCTCAATTGTATACCCTCAACCCTTAAACCCTTGAACACTCAACCTTAAACCCTAAACCCTCAACCCTCAACCCTTAAACCCTAAACCCTTAAACCCTCTACCCTCTACCCTCAACTCAATACCATCTACCCTCAATCCTAATCCCTCAACGCTTAAACCAAAGTAAACTCTCTACCCTAATCCATCAAACCTCAACCCTTAATCCCTTAATCCTCAACCCTCAACCCTTAAACCCTAATCCCTCAACCCCTATACCCTCTACCCTATACATTGGACCCTCAACCCTAATCCCCCAACCCTATACCCTCAATCCTCTACCATCAACCTTAAACCCTCTACCCTCTACCCTCTACCCTATAAATTAAACCCTCAGCCCTCAATTCTCAACCCTCAACCTTTAATCCCTCAATCTTCAACCCTCAAATTCTAAACCCTCAACCACGATACCCTCTACTCTATACATTGGACCCTCAACCCTAATCCTTAAACCATATGTTCCCTCAACCCAATACCATAAACCATCGACTCTATAGGTCCTCAACCCTATACCCTTAATTCTCAACCCTCTACCCTATACATTGGATACTCAACCCTCATATATCTATGTCACTCCCTCCTCTTATCTCCCTCTCTCTAACTCACTTTTCCGTCCATCTCTCCATCTCTCCATCCCTCCCTCCCTCTCTACCCTAATCCCTCAACCCTAAACCCCCAACCCTTAAACCTTTAAACACTCAACCCTAAACCCTAAATCCTCAACCCTCATCCCTTAAACCCTAAACCCTTAAACCCTCTACCCTCTACCCTCTATCCTCAACCCAATACCGTTTACCCTCAACCCTAATCCCTCAACCCTTAAACCCAAGAAAACTCTCTACCCTAATCTCTAAACCCCCAACCCTTAAACCCTCAACCCTCAACCCTCAACCCTAAACCCTTAAACCCTAATCCCTCAACCCATATACCCTCTACCCTATACATTGGACACTCAACCATAATCCCTCAACCCTATACCCTCAATCCTCAACCCTCAACCCTTAAACCCTCTACCCTATACATTAAACCCTCAACCCTTAATCCCTCAACCCTCATCCCTTAAACCCTAAACCCTAAACCCCTAAACCCCTATACCCTCTACCCTTTACATTGGACCCTCAACCTAATCCTTCAGCCATATACCCTCAAACCTATACCCTAAACCCTCTACCCTCAACCCTAAACCCTTTAACCCTAAACCCTTAAACCTTCTACCCTCTACCCTCAACCCAATACCCTCTACCCTCAACCCAATACCCTAAACCATCAACCCTATAGGTCCTCCACACTAATCCCTCAGCCCTAATCCCTCAACCCCTATCACTTTCTCTTTATATGTACATCTGACCTCTCTCTCCCTCCCTCTCTCTTTCCCTCTCTAATTGTCTCTCTCTACCCTCTCTCTCTTTCTACGTACCTCTCGCTCAATCAATCCCTAACACTCTCTCTCACTCCCTCTATATATTTATCTCTATCTCCCTCCCACTACCTCTCCATCACTCCCTCTCTCTCCCACTCCCTCCCTCTCCCTCTCTCTTAGGTCTCTCCCTCTGGCACCCTACCTAGGTAACTATCTCTCTCTCACCCTCTCTCTATCTATCCCTCCCACCCTACCTAGATAAGTCCCTCTCACTCCACACCCCTCTATCTCTCCCTCTCTTAGGTCACTCCCTCCCACACCCTCTCCCTCTCTCAGGTTTCTCACTCTCACACTCCCTCTCAATACTTATCTCTCAAGTCTCTCCCTCTAGCACCCTACCTACATAACTCTCTCTTTCTCTCCCTCACACTCTCTCCCCCTATCTCTCTCTCCCTCTCTCCCACCCCCTCTCCCTCTCTCCCTCTATCCCTCCCACCCTACATAGCTAAGCCCCTCTCACTCCAATCCCTCCTCTCCCACTCCCTCTCTCTTAGACTCTCCCTTCCACCCCCTCTCCCTCTCTCAAGAATCTCTCACTACCCCCCACTCTCTCTCTCTCTCTCTCTCTCTCTCTCTCTCTAGTCTCTCCCTCCCTCTCTCCCTCCCACCCTACCTAGACATCTCTCTCTTTTAAAATTCTCCCTCCCTCTAAAGACATACATACAAGCATACATGTACATATGTAGACACAATCTTACATACATATAGGCATACACACATGCATACGTACATACATACATACATACATACATACATACAAGCATGCATACATACATACATGACATACAAGCATACATATACATACAAGCATACAAATATATAAACATACATTCAATAGAGTATCATTTAACATAGAGCAAGACATAATGTGAGCGCGTTATATCTTGCTTTGGAAATCCCCATGCCTTAGGCTTGGTATTTTCCATGGAATACAAACCCAAAGGCTTGGAGGGCCTTCCCAACAACCAGTGATGTGTTTTTGCAAATTCTACAATATTTCACACAATCAGGTTCGTGCTCACCATTAGGATTGCACGTGTTTCAATGTCAAGCAAACCAAACACTTGGGTAATGTTAGGCTCTCTCTTAGCTATCCAACAATGTAATTTTTTTCACTTTTTGACAATGTCGATCCTTTTATCTATAATTTTTTTTTTTTGTGTCTCTTTTTTGGAAAAAAACAATGTTTGGTGTTTTTTCATTATAAATTAAAGGTTCATCGAAATTTTAAATAAATTACATTTTTAGAAACTAGACTCCATTCAACATTTTTTTTTTTTTCAAACTCAATTAGTTTCCAAAATTTGTTTTTTAGGAAGTGTCCACTTTTAAAATTAGTAAAAAATTAAATAGTCATTAAAAAATTATCAGAAAAATCATGCATTGACTACATGTACTGTTAACTAATTTCTCACTAGAGCAATTTTAAAAATACTTAAAAAAGGTCACCGTGCTAGGTATGCACAAAAGCTGTTATGTTATGTTTTTCTGACAAAAACAACACCAGTTTATGTGCATCTCTCTTTTGAACCCCTTCATCTCAACCATTTTCAAAATAAATTAGTAGTTTAGAAAGTAGACTCAGAGCACTACGATCCTTGTTTTTATTGTATCTCAATATTTTGAGTGTAACTATCCTCATTTTCACATCCAAGGTCAATATTTCCTGATTTCAGAAAGAAAGAAAAAGTGGCCACTTAAGCCCCCTTTTTGGCCCCCCATATTTTTGCACTTACCCGTTTATGATTTCCTTCTGAATGTTTTATACACTCCATAATAAAGAGTTATTGGATAAAATCTATAGTATTATATACTAGGAATGATTAAACAAGGATAGCTTAAGGGTTATTCATTATAGAGTTATTTGATTGTATTAGATAGCTTGCAAGTTACACCTGGGATTTGATTATCCATTGAAGGGAGGGTAAATTGTATTTATGCTTTATGGGTAGAAATACCATTGAGTTTATGGAAAAGGTAATAGGTTGTTTCTAGGGTTAAAAACTACCCATAGAAGGAAATACCTATGCATAGTTTATAGTGGCCTAAAGTTAAATTGAGCTTGAGTAGTGTATGTGAGTAGGATGACTATCACTCGAAGTACTGAGTGAGAACACTTTGGACAAAGTAGTGCGATTTCCTTTGGCTCCACTGTAAATTCACCATGATCCATTTATTCATGCTAGTTCAGGATTGTAGGGCTTACAAGTTCTAGTCATGTAGGACACAACACTGAGCTCAGAATGGTTGTCGTTATGAGGTTACTCCACCAATCTCTTCGTCAAAGGGTATGGCCATCTATCTAATGATAGATGTGTGGCGGGGTGCATATGAGTCTGTGGTTGGTGAAAAAGTGCTCGAGTGATGCTTCTCTTCCTCAACAGGCGACAGAAGACCAAGATTTGAAAGGAGAAATTCCTAAACCATTATGTCTATTACTTTGAAGCTCGGTTGAGCTATGTATGTACTTTGTACACATTCTTTGGAAAATTGTAATATATGGAATATTATTTTGGAATGGAATCAATGTTTATTATTGTTATGACATCTATATTCATTTGTTCTCTATTAATGAAAGAATTTTTTTATGTCAATGGTTAAGTTACATAGTTTATTTGCTTGAAAGTGAAAACTTAGGAAATTTTACTTGAGTGAATGATTGGAATGTTATACTGAGATAGAGTGTTACATTCAGATTAGATTGAGATATCCCACGTATAGAGGATGATAAATACAATATTTTGGATCTATTTTTTGTTAATCATATCTATAATCAACCCATTGTATCCATTGTTTGGAGTATTAAGGAGATTGAAACCGTTGAAGCAAAGACTGCAATAGTATTAAAAAGAATATAACAATGGGTGGAAAAGGAGAGTGCAAAGAAATAAACTCCTCCTCCAAAATCACAAAACACTCAGCCTCAAGGAGAGAACAACTAAGTGCCTTCATCCTCAAGTGTGCAAATGTACCTTATATAACAATGTCATCAAAGGGACAAGATGGTGGTGATGGCGAGCCCCCAAAAAAGAGTATACTAGAAGATACATGTGATTAAGATACTCTAGAGCCTTTGCAACAAGACAAAGAAAAACAAGTGGCTGAAGAAGAAGAAGAGATGATCGATGTGTCCACCTCACCCTCTTAGGCAAGTTCTCCCTCTTCCCATGAATCTTCTCCTACTAGAGATACACACACTTCTCCCAGGGTAGGTCTTACTCCCCCTTCTTCTATTGAATATAGGCCATTCGGTACCCCTCCTTTGAGAAGAGTTTTACAGTTCAGTTTCCCTAGCTTCAGGTCGGTAGTCACACCTACTCCCACTTCATGCCTTGAATGAACCTTGTCCAAGAAAAGGAAAACTACCCAAGTAAATCTTCAAGATAAGGATCTTGTTGGTTGATTGATTCAGAGAACCCCAAAGATCATAAAGTTAAAAACTACATCTAGGTTTCTTAAGGATGATACTACTAGAAATATGTATGTAGAAGTGACTCATACCTCTGTGTAGAAATAGGAAATTCAAGCTACTATTAGTGATTTTAATATCACTAGTTTGAACCTAAGACCTTCTACAAGGGATGTTGATGTACACAATTTCTAGGTGACAACAGTAAGGTTGGTGGAGAGCACAACAAAAGACAAGAAGAGAAAAGATGAATTGAAAAGTCAAGTAAAGTTTCTGACTGACTATTTAAGATTTGTGCTTGATATAATTCCACAGCCAATTGCTCAAGATGAAGTTGCTTTTGACCCAAATTCTTCTATGGGGAGAGAAGTGGTGAGTAAAATGTAGAATTATAAAGCTTTTTGGAAAGCTACAATGGAGTGTATTGTTGACATTTAAAAAAATAAAATAAAATTATTACTAATAAGAAAAACATGTGCAAGGACATGGACGCCATGAGGGTTGAAATTGATAAAGATATAGCCTCAACTAAGCATGAAGAGGCCATTTGGACATCTAATGATGGCGACTTCAAGGGGATGCTAGTATTAGGTTCTGATAGGTTATTTAATGAAAACATTCCTTCGAATGTTGCAAACAATAGATGCATCATGTGGAAGAGGAGTATAGAGTGGAATCCCTTTGTTGTCAAGTAGAGAATACTAGAATTAGGTAAAGTATTAAATGAATACAATAATATTACCTTATTTCCCTATTTTGTAGGGAAATAATATCCAACTAGAACTTAGAGGAAATTTTCAAGTAAACCCAATCATTTCCACGTCCTGATCGTTTCCCTGATAATTTCCACTTACTTGTCATTTCCCTGCCAGTCCATCCCAAAAAATTGCTAAGGACTTAGCGAGAAAAATGACATCATCCATCTCTTTGTGGGAAAAATGATGTCATCTTCTTCTTAGCAATTTTTTTCAAGTGAACTCCAACTTTCATATGCAAATGTTAGATTCATTGAACAATTTTCCCATTTCTCTCTATTTTTTGGACCTTTACATCTGAACTTCACATTCCTTAATTTCTTCATCCATTTCATATGCATTTGCACTCATAGACTTCTTCGTTCCAATTGCCACCCATCCATACATTCATGATGTCATCCCACCTTTCTTCTACCTTTTTCTAATGTCACTTGTAGGCATTTCCATCAAAACTTCTCCTTTCTAGCAACCAAAAATCATTTTCTCCACATGTATATTTGATTGTTCAAGTTCTTGATGGAAGAGGACACATGTCACTATTGTGCACTATCATATTTTTGACTTTTCCAACCCCCTTGAAGGATGTGACAATATGCCTATCATCTGATAAAGCAATAAATATGTCAATGGCCTAGATTTAAGGCCTCTTCCAAATGCAATCCAATGCTCACATTCAAACTTCTAGATATGGATTGATCGTTAATTAAAACTTGGTAGACAAATTGTGGGATGTTTCGAGAGAGAGATAGAGAGGAAGAGAGGGAGAGAAGGAGAGAGAGTGATGGAGGGAATGAGAGGTAGGAGAGAGAGAGGGAGAGGGGGAAGGGGAGGGAGGTTGAGATGTGTGAGAGAGAGAGGTGAGATAGGGTAGATAAAAAGAAGAGAGAGGAGGGATGGAGGGATAGAGTGAGAGGGAGAGAAGGGAGAGAAAGAGAGTGGAGGGAGAGAGAAAGAGAGGTAGAGAGAGAAAGGGAAGGATGAAGAGATAGCAAGGGGAGAGAGAGAGAGGGAGAGAGAGGGAGAGAGAGAGGGGGGTGAGATGGAGAGAAATAAAAAGGGAAGTAGGGAGGGAGGGAGAGGTAGATAGATAGGTCTAAAGAGATATAGATCTAAAGAGGGACAAAGAAAGAGAGGGAGGGAGAGGTAGAAAGATAGATCTAGAGCTTATGGGAGGGAAAGAGAGAGAGAGGGGAACGAGGGAGAGGGTAGAGAGTTGGAGAGAGAGGGTGAGAGAAGGTGAGGGATAGAGGAGATCATTTCTCCTTCATAATAAGGCAAGCATGTTATAATTCACTCGCATTTTAGAAACCTAATACAAACAATAACACAAGCACATTATAATGCAAGTGCATTATAACACAAACACATTATAGCACACTCACAATATATTTTGCCTTAGAAATTTCCAACCCTTAAGGTTGGATTTTCCTTGGGAAACCAACCCAAAGGGTTGGACTAATATTTCAATATCCAAAGACGTGCTTTTCAAATTGTAAGAAATTTGACAAGTATCAAGCATGCTTTCCATTAGGTTTGCACGTGTTTCAATGTCAAGTCAAAAACATGACATAGTAATGTTGAGCTCTCTTAGCTTTCTAACCATGTATTTGTTTTCACATTTCAAGTATGTTAAGGTTTTGATCTTTAATTATTTTTGCTAGTGTCTCCATTTTATGTCAAAAACCTGCATATGGTATTTTTAGCTTCATTTTTTAGCCATTTGTTGAAATTTCAAATAAATTGGATTTTAAAAACTAGTCTCTATTCTATACATAGTCAAAAAAAGTGATTTTTGATTAATTTTCTATAATATTTGGGGGAGCATGCTCAATTTTTTTATTTTTCATGATTTATCTACTTTGAAAATTAGTAAAAAATCATGTATACATTAAAAAAAAAAAAAAAATTAGGCATAAACTACATGGTGTTAGCTATTTCTCACTTCAAAATGATTTTTTAAATAATAATAAAATCAACATTTTAGGGGTAGCACACTAGACGTTATGTTAACTTTTTTATAGAAACACGAGCACTTTGTGTGCTCCCCTTTTTGAATCCTTTAATCTCCACATTTTTTTTTTTAAGTAGTAGTTTAGAAAGTAGATCTAGAGCACTACAACGCTTGTTCTTACTACATCTTTAAATTTTTAGTGTAACTATCTTCAATTTCTCATCCAAGATTAGTTTTTCCCGATTTCAAAAAAAGAGTGGCCACTTAAGACTCCTTTTTGGTCCTCCATTTCCATGCACTTACCCATTTATCATATGTCTATTTGCCTTCATATTATGATAATGTACTCCTAATTAAAATGAGTGAGTTATTTTAGCTACCAATGTCTGATAATGTATACATAAAAAAAAATAGCAAAAAAAAGGCATAAACTACATGGTGTTAGCTATTTCTCACTTCAAAATGAGTTTTTAAATAATAATAAAATCAACATTTTAGGGATAGCACACTAGACGCTATGTTATTTTTTTTATAGAAACATGAGCACTTTTTGTGCTCCCTTTTTTGAATCCCTTAATCTACACATTTTATTTTTTTAAAGTAGTAGTTTAGAAAGTAGATCTAGATCACTACAACGCTTGTTCTTACTACATCTTTGAATTTTTAGTGTAACTATCTTCAATTTCTCATCGAAGATTAGTTTATCCTGATTTCAAAAAAAGAGTGGCCACTTAAGACTCCTTTTTGGTCCTTCATTTCCATGCACTTACCCATTTATCATATGTCTATTTGCCTTCATATTATGAGAATGTAGTCCTAATTAAAATGAGTGAGTTATTTTAACTACCAATGTCTGATAATGTGTTTATTTGGATTCTTGTATTAAGTGAGAATGGAGCTTGACCACATTTATTTAATTTTATGTTCAACAAGAATGTAGCTCCAACTGAAATGAGTAGATTAATTGGGCCGATAAATTTCAACCATGCTTCCATTTGCCTCTATAGGTTAAGTAAAATTATTATAAATTAAAAAATGAGAAAACTTCTTAGGTTACTAAAACCTACCCATGTTAGTATTTGCCTTTATATTGAATAAGAATAGAGCCTTGATTAACAAGTGCATTAAGCAAGAATGGAGCTTAAACATCTCTTATTTATATTTGCATTGAATAAGTGGGTTGTTTGGGCTAATAAAGTCTAACCATGTGTTTGTTTGGGCCAATAAAGTCTAACCAAAATCTAACCATGTTTGTTTGTCAATTCATCTTTACATTCAACAATAGAGACCCAAGTAAATAACTACATTGTCTTTGTTGTAAAAGCCTAACTATGTGTCTATTTACCTTCACATTTAGCACGGATAGAGCTCCAATTAAATGAGTGCACTATCTAGATTACAAAAGCATGATTATGTGTCTATTTGCCTTCACATTTGACATGAATAGAGTTCCAATTAAATGAGTGCATTGTCTTTGGTTGTAAAATCATAAGTGTGTCCATTTGCTTTCACATTCAACATAAATAGAGCTCCAATTAAATGAGTGCATTGTCCAGGTTGCAAAATCTTAACTATGTGTCTATTTGTCTTCACATTCAACAAGAATATAACTCCAATTAAATAAGCACATTGTCCACACTACAAAAGACAATTACGTCTCTATTAACCTTCACATTCAACAAAAATAAAACTCCAATTAAATAAATGTATTGTGTAGATGACAAAAATATAACTATTTATCTACTTACTATGAAATTTAATAAAATGAAAAGCTCCAATTAAAACAAACCTGCATTCACATTGAGTGAGTCTATTTACGTTCGCTTCAACCCTTAAAAAAAAAAAGATTATACAAAATGTAAGGCCTTTTAGGTGAAGTCGATGGCCCTTGGAAAAGACTTCCCATTCTCTTTAAGCATAGGTAGCAAGTATTTTTCATTGTTGAATGCATGGGAATCAAAGGTCAAAGTTATGTGGTGAAGCTGCTGCTATATGCTGACGATCTTATCCTAACCTCAAAAATTGCCCGTGGTTTGAAAGAGCTTTTGAAGGCCTTGGATATCTTTTGTCAGAATGTCGGGATGTAGGTGAACACCTCCAAGACCAAAGTCATGATTTTTTCCCTAAGGAAGAAAAGAAAACAAGATAACTTTCTTTTTGAAGGTAATCCTTTGGAAATAGTGAAAGAATACAAATACCTTGGGATTGACTTTCACCATAAGCTCGGTTGGGAGACTGCTAGATCTAAAAGGATACAAGGGGGTTGTAAGGCCTCTTTCTTACTCCAAAACAAGTGCAAAGAGGCTGAACTTTGGGATTTGAAAACCAAGAAGACTCTCTTTGGTTTGTTGGTCACTTTGATGGTTCTCTATGGCTGCGAGGTGTGGGGAAGTAGCATGTCAATTCAGAGTTGGAGACAACTGGAAAGAATCCAAAAGCACCTAATCACTAGCAACCTCAAAGTCAAAACTACTATCCCTTATAATATTCTCTTGGCTAAGTCAGGAACTTTACCGTTAGAGGCTTCGGCTATAAGTCAGTTACTAAGCTATCTAAAAAAGGTGGAAAACATGGATGATCACCGTTGGCCCAAAATTGTCGTAAAAGAGGTTTTAAACCGTAGGAAGAAAACATGGATGAAACAAAATAACAAATGGCTAAAAAAGTGGAACATTAGCTTGCACGAGTGCCCTAACACTAATGAAGAAATAAAAAAGTATGTTGCAAATAAATTCAAGACTATCATGTGGACAAAGCCGATTGGTCGAAAGAAAACTCACTATGTCAAAGAGTTCAACCCAACTTGAGAACACAATGAAAAAGCTACTTAGGAGTAGCTATTAAAGGTAAAGCAAGGATGTTAATTGCTCAGTTGAGGACCGATTCACACCATCTTAGATGTGAGACCGGGAGGTGGACGATATCTAAGGAAGCGTGGGAGGATAGAATTTGCACTTTTTGTAACGAAGAGGTGGTGGAGACGGAGTGACACTTTATCATGGATTGCGCTGCTTAAGGGGATATCCGCACCCAATTTGAGAGCAACTTAAAAACTGACAATCTGCACGAGTTATTCGAGGAGGAGAAAATCAACAAGAGTGCTAGTTTTTTGATCAAAATTCATAACAGAAGATCCAACATTGAAAGGAGTTTGGAGATTTCTTAGTTTTTTTGACTCTCGATCCCATAAACTGTTTGGTCTCATGGACGACATTAAAATCTCTCATTCATTCATTCAAGTGGAGTTATGTGTAGTTGAACATTTTCTTATCCATGTGCCACACTTCTAGTAGTTTCGCTTGGAGTGCGTTCCATAGAGTTCGGAGTGCATGTAAACCGTCCCCTGACGATATCTTTGACAGGAGATTTGCGCAAATCTATTCTGTAAAGCTTTTTAATGACCTGACAAAGCTTTATGTTGGTGGGCCCACCCACGTCTTATCCGCGTGATGTTGAGATTTATTTCACCAATTTATGAAAGCCACGCGTCAGTCAAACATTAATCCAGCGGCACGAGTAAGCCGCGTCGCAAGCGCGTCGTTCGCTAAATCCTATAAATTCGCCTTCGCTCCCGACCATTTTTATATCCGACTTCCTCACCTGCTCAAAACTATTTTGTCTCTTGAGATTCCCGTTTTTTCCTTTGCTGGTTTTGTATTTCCTGTCTAGCCTTTTTCCTTGCAATGGCGGAGGAAAATGCACCAGAGCATCAAGATCGCGGGTTGTTCGGCTTGTTTGGGAAGAAGAAAGAGGAGGAGACACATCAGCAGCATGCCAGTGCTGTGGATGCCCACCCTACGCCTGTGTCTCATGGACACGTAGGCGAGGTTCACCCTAATCCTGTGTCTCATGGACACGTAGAGCAGGGCAAGTTCCATGGCGAAGGTGAGAAGAAGACACACGAAGGGGGGCACACGGTTAAGCTGCATCGCTCCAACAGCTCTTCGTCCAGCTCTGTAAGTTTTTGTGTATCCTCTCCGCTGAGATAGGTTTACTTGATGGTCTATTTGAATGTATTTTTCATGCTTTCTGTCACCTCTATTAGCCTGTAGGTTTATGAATTATGGAGCTTTTGTGGTTTAGGGTATATCCATTCCCTTAAATTTGTCTGAGATGTTATGGTCTCATTTTTTAAGGTGTAGGTTTTTTGTGTTCGATAAGCCTTTAATTTTCGATTAGTTTTTGGAAGCGCCGTTAAATTTGACAAACAGAGCAGGATCACTTGATTTTTTATTAATTTCATCCTGTGGTATAACAGATTAATTTCTTCAACAAATAAGGGTTTACCTGACATAATTTTTCAAAATTGTACATTGTATGTGCATTCTGTTTTATATTTGCTTTCATTAATTAAATCTGTTTTATTTTGCTACATTTGAGGCTGAGAATCTGGAAGCTGCTTTATGCGCATATCAAGATTTAATTATGAGTCATTCAATTTCACTGTCAAAGCAAGGGTCACTCTGTACTTTCCCTTTTTCTCGTTTTCTTTATATTAATAAGTTGAAATTTTTTATGTTTTTTTAAAAACTAGAGATAATTCTTTTGGTAAATCGTTCAATTTCATGGACACATTCTGTTTTTTATTTATTTCTGTTGTTTGTGCGTGTCTGTGAAATCTATTTAAAGTACATCCTACTTTTACATTTCATTTTCTTTAACTGAAGATAGATTACTTTCATTGTTTTTCATAAAAGGATTATATATTCCATTTTTATCTTCCACTTTCTATAATGTCAGTAGTTCGTTCATTTGGATCTGATGAAATGAATGTAAACTCTATAATGTCAGTAGTTCGTTCATTTGGATCTGATGAAATGAATGTGTTTACAGTCTAGCGAGGAGGAAGAAGATAAGAATGGGGAGAAGAAGAAGAAAAAGAAGGGTGGATTGAAAGACAAGATAAAGCTTCCCGGACGACATAAGAAGAAAGAGGAAGATTACGGTCATGGCAAGGCTGAAGAACAGGGTGAAAAGAAGGGTTTGATGGATAAGATTAAGGAGAAGCTTCCTGGACACCGCAAAGAAGAAGAAAAAGGGCATTGAAAAGCAACTGGATTTTTGGCTGGTTTTATTTTATTTATGTTAAAGTTGTGTGTAGCTACGCGTGTTTACCATCTTTTGGTTTGAAGCATACTGTGGATTGTATGTATGTTGTGTTTATCTTCTATATATAATAAGAATGCAATGGTTGATGTGTTTTTGTAATTGCAATGTTTTGCTGAGAAATCGGGAAGTGTGCAGGGATTTTATACCTGCAGTTTTTCCATAAGAACTTTGGGCTGACAGTTTACTTTATGCCCACTGTATTTGCAGGGTTTCAACACATAATCATCATAAATTGACAAAAAAGTTAAATTAGTAGTATAAGTTAAACCAGTGGTTTTGGAGGAGATAGGGGAATGCATTTTCTTAGGTTTTGACAAAACATAACCCACTTACATTCACAGGTCAGATAATAATTTAAAACACTCACTTTGACAAATCAGATAATAAATCAGTACTACTTAGTATGAATATTTTTTATAAAAGCGCACACAAAAAGACAACACTTACATTCACAGGTCGGATAATCAGTAGTATTGCAAATCTCAGGCATGTATGTGGGACTTTTATCTGTGTGCTTCTCTTTTCAGTTGAAGATGCAACTAAATAGTTGCTATATTTATTAGAGCATTTTAGAGTCAGAAAAACGCTTGCTTTTTTGTTCCTTTCTAATTCTATTTCCATCATAGTATTCAGATTTATTTCCATAAAGAATTGTTATTTTAGTGTCTGCTAAGCATGTGTTTTTATATACAGTTGTTTGAGAATAAACAATTTGAAAATTTTGCATGTCTCATCTAAGAGTTTAATTTCTTTGATGCTATGTGTTTTATTATTCTGGAGGAAAGGGTATAATCTGTATATATTAATTAATTAAAATATTTATATTTTAAATTAATTTATGTCATTAAATGATGAGTAGAAGACATTTTAAATTTGGTAAATAGTTGGAAGTGTTTTTTAATTTTATGTTTTAATTTTAAAACAAAAAATAATAAATTTAGTACATTAGAGGTTGAGCTTGTTTAATAAAAAGGTTGTGTCAAAATAGACCTCTTTGAAATTTTCAATATAAAAAATGGAGTTCATTGACTTATGAGAGAAGCTTGTGTCTACCACATTTTAAAGCATGTTTAAGTAAAAAAAATGGAGCTAAAATAGATGGACTCAAGATTTGGATGCCACATTGTGTTTGGTTTTAGCTCATGGTTTCATAATTATCATTTAATAATTTTACATATTATTTTTCATATTTATTTGTAGATTGAGATGGAGGTTTCATTATAAGTTTTGTAGGTACAATTATGTTGTTAAAATTATTTCTCTCTTGTCCCTTGTTGGTAATAATCTTGTAAACATGCTATGTCTTTGCAAATGTATTAAAACCATTTGATTATTAAACAACACATTGAGTTGCTTTGGAGTACTGATAATTTTTTCTTCAAAAGATTTTCTCCAAATAAATCACTAAGATGTGGTATATTGTTTTTGTGCTTATTTATTTGTAACTATGATTTTTGCACATATCTTCTCTTGTGAATTAGTGTAGGAAGTATATTTCACACGTTCGCTTCCTCTCATTTAATACAAATCTTGATGATCTCAAATAGTAGGTGTTAGGACCAAAGTTTCTTGTTTTAACTTTAGTTTGAGTGACAACTTGTGTAAAAGGATATTTTGTTATAGAAAAAAGGAAAGAACATCAAGAATATAGACAAAAAGGCTCATCAACATGAACTTTGAGGTGTGGAAGTTCAAAGTGGAGGATATATATATATAGACAAAGATCTATGGGTTGCCATAGTTGGGACCAAACCCACCATAATGTTACAAGATAAGTAAAATTTATTAGAAAAAAAGGCAAAGGGCCTCATCAAGCTCTACTTGGCAGATTTTATTTTGTTGACTATACATTAAGAAGTCACCACACAATGGATCATGGTGGCTTTGTGGTTGAGCATTTGAATGTGTTCAATATGAATGTGACTAAGTTGGACGCTATTGGAGTGAAAATGAAGGGTCATGGGTGATCCCACAATAGTGATTTACAATTTTTGGTCAAACTGGACACTGAAATTATTATTTTAAACTAAATCTTCACATTCGAACACCTAGCGGTTAAACCGTGAGGAATTTGAAGATGATGCAAACTACAGTCTTGTCACATTTTTCTTTAGATTCTAAAAATATATTTTTAAAAAATTTTGGAATCAGATTGCACTTCTTTTTCCATCTCCCACGAAAACTAGTTTTTTTTTAGAGAACAACATTTTTAAAAAGTGACGCATATCGTATAACACAACTTTTTTTTTCATGAAGGATAAAAAATTTTGATTCTTTTGAATTTAGATTTGCAACTCCGATATCTAGTGCTTCCACTTGGTTAGATAGTTTTTTATTGAATAGTTTTTTCTTTAATCAAGTTTCAAAGTCAAACCAATTACAATTCAGACATAGCGTGATCGTATAATGCATAACTTTGTTTGTATATATCGAAATTCAAAAAAAAATTTGTTGGATCAAGGACTTCAATATTTGGTGCACTCATATTTTTCAAATTATTTTTGATAATCTACTATTTTTTCACATGTGCAAAACATAGACCTTCATTTTCGGTGAAAAAACCTATGTTTAATAAAACTAAAAAAATAAATACATAAAAAAACCAAAACATATCAAAATTATATTTGTTGGATAGCTTGTTCCGAGGACTACCTGATTTCAGTTGGGTTTGTGAAGATTCCACCATTTTAATGTTCAAACTGAGCTTTGAAGTGAAAAAATTTGGAGTCTTTTTGTGTCAGAGGGTGGGAAAAGGGGTTCGTTCAAACCGTGAGTTCGCTCGAACCCCTCAAAATGATTTTTTTTTTGCATGGGTGAATTTTTTTTTAGTTTTCCTTCCTCACTCGAATTGTAAACCACTATTATGGCTTCACCCTTATTGGATGACACTACTATGTCCTTTGCCAAACTAGTGGGATTAATCGGTGATGACAATTAAGAGCATTTCCTTGAAATTGAAAATGGATGAGGTAGTGGTTGGTTAACTCTTAGAGGATATGTAGAGAGAATATTTTTAATTTATTAAAGCAGCCCTATTTTTTCATAGAATATTGAAGGAGAAAGGCAAGACATGCAAAAAAAAGAAGCTAGAACAAGATCATGTGACTAAGTCTAAGTGTTGGAGCTAGAGTAAGACCGAACACTTCTATAGAGGTTGTAAAGAGGCGAAAAATATGAAAAATGATTAGAATGAAAAGATTAAAAAAAGTCTTCTCAAGATGATGCAGATGTATTTGTTACAACCTTAGCATCTCATGTATCATAAGGTGCATGGTTGATAGATTCTAGAACTTCCTTATGTTGCAAAATGTGTGTTGTACACCTTGCATAATATATATAATAATGTAGCAATAATGCAAAAATAAATGTTTATTTTTTATATATCATAGGGATGCATGTTTCACATGGGTTAGGCATTCTTGGGGACACTTTTTATGTTCTATGAGATATTGTGATAAATATTTAATAGTGTCACATTGGAAAAATATTTAATGTTGGGAAAACCTAAAATCAAATATTTAATTGTGGGTCATGATTTAGTGAGTTCATGTTCTTGAGGCACAATGTTTGTGTAATATTATATAGTGATTTTATGCAAGCTTGTCTCTATAAAAGAAAGTACATGAGTTGTTAAAGTTGACTTGTGTAACCTTTGGCTTGTTGGATATGTTTAGATTGAGAATCTCTTATAGTTTGCATATGTGAGTATAAAAAACATGGATTGGTATGTTGGGTACATGATTCTTATTTTCTTATTCATATGTAGAAGTGCAACTAGGGTTCTTGATGCTCCAAAACTTATAGGGAGACTATACAAGTGTTATAATCTTGTTCCTTGAGATAATGCATTGATTCATGTGCATAATTTTGAGGTTGGTATTTTTCCTTGGGAAGGCTTTTCCAAGGTACATCTATGTTAATTGTGGTATGTTTGTTATTATTTTTATACTGTGAGTCTCAAATATTTATTTTGCATATGTTTCTCTCGTTTGGGTTATGCGAAGAAGTGATATATATAGTTAGTTAGTTAGTTAGTTAGTTAGTTAGTTAGTGCCTTAAACTTTTCTTTCATTTGATATTAGAGCTTTCTTGTAAATTCATTAGAGAAGACATCTTCCTATTTGTTAACCACTCGGTGTAAGTGGATTTTGTGCATAGTTGAATTCACGGTATTGCAAGAAAAGAATGAAGCATTTTGAGGTTCTAGATGTCTTTGTAGATTTGGATTTTTTTAATAATTTGGCAAATGGATATTTGTGGGTTCTCTTTATGTAAAGGTTATGGAGGGTAATTTTTGAAGATAGTCCCCTAGGATAAAATAGACCTCATCATTGAATTCAAAAGGGTCAAAAACTTGTAGATCCATATAAAAATTAATGCGATTTGGAGATTTAAAAGATTAGGTATTTTTGGGGGGCATGGAGGAATCTTGATTATTAGATTTTGTAAATATATATGGATCCATAAATTCATACAAATTTCTATATCACGAGCATTTTATATAGAATATTCCTATCTATGCACCAAATTGTGTCACACCTAATGTCATTAATATAGTTTCTAGAAATAAAAAATAAATCATGATTTATTGGAGTACCAATGGCATGGTATAACAATGATGTTATTGGTGGACTAATAACACCATACATTATGGACCCCAACACCAAATGCATAGATGGATCTAACCCAATCATGTCACTAACCACTAGCTAGTGTTAGGGAACTAAACCTCAATGTAATTCCTTTTTCAATAGCCCTCAATCACATGGACAATGGGTGGTTCCAACCAATTGTTGGGGTTGGATTATTCACCTAGATATGTCACCAATCAAGTGGATCCACCTGCATAGTTCACTCTAGAATCTATTATCACTAGTTTTGGTGGAGCCACCAACACCTACTACTAATTTTCCACTACCACTGATCCACCACTAGCAGTACCACCCACCTACAACCCAAGCACCACCCAAATAGTGCAAAGATTTATTATCCCTAAAGGAGACTTTTTTCTTAAGGGAGCATAACTTTCATCAACAACATCATTTTTTTAACTTCTTATAATAAAAAATTTATTTGTAACAAAAATTATATTTGAAAGTCAAATTTTCTCCCATTTTTTGACAAATCATATCTCAATCCTATTAGAGCCTAATTTCACAAGCCTCAAAATTTTAAAAATCCACCTAAGTCCTTACTCTATTTTACCCATCAATTATATCCAATCTAAAAGTACTTCAATGGGCTCCTTTGTTGAAAATTCTAAAAAACCCGTAAAAATCATATATTATAGTTATCACTTAATTTTCTAAGTAAAAATATGACCAAGTTAAAATCATTGATAATTTCATGATTTCACAAACTTGTTGAAAACATTAACAAGTTCATGATTTGAAAAACTTGCAAAATATTCTAGAGCAAACTGTTATGTTTCAATTTGTTGATGAGTTTTGTGAGTTTGTGACTTCACCATAAAGTGACAAGAAAGGGCCAAGTTTGAAATTCCAATGAGTTCAAAAACTCATTGAAAAGCCAAAAACTTTTGTGAATTGCCAAAAACTTTGACAAGCAATAAAGAAAAGAAAGAAAAATGACTAAGGAAAAATAAAGCTCTTGTTGTTGGAAAGTTCATGCATTCGTGAATTTTCAAAAACTCCAACAAGAGAGAAAGTAAAAAAGAAAGGTGGCTAAGGAAAGAACTTTGTGTTGGCAAAGAAGGTTGAAAAGGTTAAAAAGATGTTGAAGTCTCTAACAAAGGAAAAATTCCAAAATGACAAGCTGGAGAGAGAATAAGTTATAAAAATTGAGAAGTTCATAGGTTATCAAACTCACTAAAAAGATAACATGGTTGAAAATTTTAGCAAGATAACGAGTTCAAAAACTCATCGATTTGCTGAAATTTTAAATAAAGGATGAAAGGTCTAACAAGCAAAAGTAAGGGAAAATGTAAAGAATTTTATAAAAAAGGAAAACAGATAAAAAAGTTAAATTCCATGACCTAGTCCAATGTCATTTCATCTACTTCCTTGAAATGCCATGAATGCAATCAATGGCTTCTAGGCTACTAGGTGTCCTTGCTCAACTTAAGTCATTCATTTTGGGTGGGATGCTTTATCAACCACTTGATTTACAAGATCAAGCCAAGGACAACATTCAATTCCCCAACCTCCATCATTTCTCATAGATGCTTATGCATATGATTTTATAGATATTATATATGCAAGTTATGCAAAATTGAGGATATATCTACAGTGGTAGTAGAGAGAAGTGTGAAGTGGAATAATAAATTCTTTGGGGACTGAAAAAGTAAAGCCATTGGTAAAACGAAAGGGGTAAAGGGGCAGACATCTTCTTCTCCTCTGCGAAAGGAATACAAAAGGCTCAAGAAGTAGACTGCACAATATACAACTAAGGAGGAAGAGCCAACAATGGAGAAGGTAACATAGGAATTCCAAAAGGCCTCAGTCACTTACATGGTTGCATCTATGGAAGTAGTATCAAGATTGAGCATACAACCCATAGCCATAGTATACCTCGGAGAGGAAACTACTGCAACAAGAACTTCCATTAATCCTCCACCCATGACCAAAGCAACCACTGAAGAGTAAGGAAAGGCTCCAATAATCAATGTTATGGAATCTCCTCTTCCTTTAGATTCCGAGGAGACTCCTCCACATGAGGAAGAAAAGGAGTTGGACGAAGCACTTGAAGAAGAAGATACTAGATTGAGAGAAGGAAATATTGGAGAGGAGTTCATGTTGAACATGTGTTGACCGAAGATGATCAAAAAGAGATTATTGAGAGTGTTGAGAGAAAAGCAATCAAGGAAAAGGCTGAGAAAGAAGAAGCTCAAAGGAAGGAAATTAAGTAGAAGAAGATAGAAGAATAGAAAGTTGAGAAGGAGAGACTTGAATAAGAGAAAGCTTAGCAACTGTAGATAGAGCTAGATAAAGGAGGAGAAGAACCTCCACGCCAAGAGCATCAAATGGCAATAGCCACAGGAGCTCCTACCTAGCTAAAATTAAACCTAGAGAAGAGACAACAAGCGGTGGCTCAACCATTGAGCTGGGAAGAAATGATGAAAGAGGTCAAGACAATGAAGCCAAAAAAGAAGTTGAGAACTATACACTCGACTACAATGAATGAGGCAAGGGAGCTGGTAGCAAAAATAGCTACAACAATGGAAGAAAAAGATGCTTGTGAGCTTCGAGCATCAAATTACCCATTGACGATTTTCAATTTAGGTAAGCAGACCCGCAACCAACAGGTGTCGTTGCTAGCATCCTCTCTGCCCATGCCAAAATGGGACCCTTGGAATAATATGTACATCCATTGAAGCATAAAGGATAGAGGAACTTTAAAACCAAATATTATAATAGCAACTACCCTAGTAGACATGCATGCAAAAAGTGGAAGCATTAGCAAGGCATGTGAACTATTTGATAGAATACCTAAAAAACATCCCATCTCATGGACTGTGATGATTGTAAGATATGTGCACAATGTATTTGTTGAGAAGTCTTTAGTATCTTTCAAGCAAATGTAATTGGTAGGTGTAAATCCAAATTCACAACCCTCGCCAGTATCCTTCTTGCCTATTCATTACAATGTTCATTACATATGGATCTAGTCCTTTGAATTTGGCAAAGATTGCCCTACTAGTATACATGGTTGATCATATTAGTTGCATCACATTTAGTTGGCCTAATATGTAGATGCAATATATTCTAGTGGATGCATATGTAGCCTAAGTGTGTTTAACAAATTCATGTACAAGGACTATCCTCGATCATTGTCCTCATTTACAACATTTGAATCAAATATATCAATTAACTTACAATACATTTTAATAATACATCAAGAAAGATTAAATGTATAAATTATAAAAAATCTAATTTTAGATAATATTGACTAATAGTTAAATGTTAATTGGTACAATATTAATTTATGATATTATAGAATATAGATTTTATAAATAAGAAAAAATATTTATTTAGATAAATATATTTAAGATGTCTATTTTTCCTAAACTATCAATCATAAAGTTGTCAAATTTATATGTTAATGTTTAAATATTTTATATTTATTAAAATTGTAAAGTTTCTAACAATTCTTTTGTGCACACACACACACACATACACATAAAATTCAAAATTATTATTGATATATAAGATAAATTTAATTTAATAATGTAAATAAAATAAAATAATTTAATTATTCTTGGAGTAAAAAATATATTTCTTAAATAAACAAAATAAATTCTATAAAGAAATAATATTATTATTTTTGAATATATAAAATAAAATAAAATAAATCTTTATTAAATATAAAAAATCATAATTAAAATATATTATTTTTAACCTTATAATTATATAAAATAAATCCTATCAATATTTTTGAAATAAATCTAATATGATAAAAAAAAATTGAAATCACTTATTTAAATTTAGAAATTATAATTGCATATTTTAATATAAAATATTATGTCTGTCATTTTTTAGCCTCTTAGCTTCTACTAATTATCGCCTTTGAATGAATGAATGAGAGATTTTAATGTCGTCCACGAGACCAAACAACCTATGGGACCGAGAGCCAAAAAAAACTAAGAAATCTCCAAACTCTTTTCAATGTTGGATCTTCTGCTATGAATTTTGACCAAAAAACTAGCAGTCTTGCTGATTTTCTCCTCCTCGAATAACTCGTGTAGATTGTCAGCTTTTAAGTTTCTCTCAAACTGGGTGTGGATGTCCCCATAAGCAGCGCAATCCATGATAAAGTGTCAGTTTGTCTCCACCACCCCTTTGTTACAAAAAGTGCAAATTCTATCCTCCCATGCTTCCTTAGGTATCATCCACCTCCCAGTCTCACATCTGAGATGGTGTGAACCGGTCCTTAGATGAGCAATTAACATCCTTGCTTTACCTTTAATAGCTGCCCCTAAGTAGATTTTTTCATCGTGTTCCCAAATTAGGTTGAACTCTTTGACATAGTGAGTTTTCTTTTGACCAATCAGCTTTGTCCACATGGCAGTCCTGAATTTAGTTGCAACATACTTTTTAATTTCTTCATTGGTGTTAGGGCACTCGTGCCAGCTAATGTTCCACTTGTTTAGCCATTTGTTATTTTATTTCATCCATGTTTTCTTCCTACGATTTAAAACCTCTTCTATGACAATTTTGGGCCAATGGTGATCATCCATGTTTTCCACCTTCTTTAGATAGCTTAGTAACGGAATTATAGCCAAAGCCTCCAACAGTAAAGTTCCTGACTCAACCAAGAGAATATCATAAGGGATAGTAGTTTTAACTTCGAGGATGCTAGTGATTAGGTGCTTTTGGATTCTTTCCAATTGTCTCCAACTATGAATTTACATGCTACTTCCCCACACCTCATAGCCATAGAGAACCACCAGAGTGACCAACAAACCAAAGAGAGTCTTCTTGGTTTTCCAATCCCAAAGTTTAGCCTCTTTGCACTTGTTTTGGTGTAAGAAAGAGGCCTTCCAACCCCCTTGTATCCTTTTAGATCTAGCAGTCTCCCAATCGAGCTTATGGTGAAATTCGATCCCAAGGTATTTGTATTCTTTCACTATGTCCAAAGAATTACCTTCAAAAGGAAAGTTATCTTGTTTCCTTTTCTTCTTTAGGGAAAAAATCATGACTTTGGTCTTGGAGGTGTTCACCTGCATCCCAACATTCTAACAAAAGAGATCTAAGGCCTTCAAAAGCTCTTTCAAACCACAAGCAGTTTTTGAGATTAGGATAAGATCGTCGGCATATAGCAGCAGCTTCACCACATAACCTGCCAGCTGAATACCCCCCTACCCCCCCAATCAATTTTGCTTAACCAATCTTCTAGTTTGTCAATGTATAACCCAAAGAGAGTGGGTGATAGGGGGCAACCTTGTTTGACCCCTATGTCACTGCCAAAACATTCAGACATACCTTCCCTCGTTCTGATTTTAGCCTTGACCTGTTCATAAAGTCTATGCACTGCAGCCCGATACTCATCTGGAATACTTAATTCATCCATTATGTTCTACAATTTGTCTCTTGGCACTGTATCAAAGGCTTTTTTAAAATCAACAAAGCAGCAAAAAAATTCTTCGCCTTGTGTGTCCCATATTTTTTCAATCAAGTGTCTAAGAGTGATGCAGTGGTCAATAGTTGAATATTTAGGCCTAAAGCCAACCTATCCTTTCGCTCTTTTTCCCTCTTTTTCTGCCCAACTATTGATTCTACGCTCTAGCATGCTCCCAAAAAATTTCCAAGGATAGGGTTAACCATAATAGTGCGGTAGTTAGATGGGTTATTGATTTCACCACTTTTGTAGAGAGGGATGACAACACTAGTTGTCCACTCAATCGAGAAGCCAACACGATTGACATCATTGAACATTCTTTTGATATGGGGAGCTAGAATTTCAACTCCCCACTTTAAAATTTAGCTTGCAACCCGTCAATGTCCAACGCTTTACCATTTGCCAAATTTTTTATACCTTGTTTGATATCTTCAACCAAAAAGAGCTCCTTTGATGTGTTGATTATGGGAGGGGAAACTTTCCCTTGGACCCTCTCATAAAGAAGTCTTGCATACTCTAACCATTGAACATCTGTTATGTCATTTTCAATTTGTTTTCTCTTTTGTTGTAGCTCCCTCCAAAAACCTTTGGGATTGTGTTTTCTCAAGGAAATTAAATCTTTCCTTCTTGTGTCTACATACTTTTCCTTTTTTTTTCTCACCAACTTATTGTACTTCTTCTTGTTTTCTTTGTTCCACCCATTCTTTTTCAAAGATCTCTTGGCAGCCTTACAATCTTCATCGTACCAAGGGTTAGCCGAAAAAGTGTTTGCAACCCCTTTCTTTGGACGAGACCTTTTACAAGTGTCTAAAGCCTTATGAATCATAGGAATAAGAAGATTGTTGTTGAAATGATCACTAGTCCCACTAGTAGCCTTGTCCCCTTTGTTGTTTTTTGTTTGAGGAAAATGCTACTCTAGAGCAGCCTTAAAGAGGTCCTGATTTTTCTGATTTAGGAGTATTTTTGCTTTGCCGGTAACTTTAGTTTGCTTGTTTTGGGCCAACATGCCAAGTTGGTTATTTGAGATCACGTCAAGCTTAACGAACAAAGGATCATGATCAGATTTCAACTCCAAGGGACATTCTCCGATCTCAAACTTCACAACTCTAGGGATACACATCTGAGAGCAAATTAAGTAGTCCACCACACTTCGGCCATTATAAGTTTTGCATGTGATATTACCAAAACTTGGCCAACTTTTCATGCCATTGCAAATAACCAGATTATATATGCTACAAGTCCCTAATAGCTCAGCTCCAAAGTGTGAAACATTCTCGTTTCTGTCTTGAGATGTCTTTTCCAAAGGTTGCTCCACTTCCTCTTCCAGCCATAGAGGATTGTTGATTCCTTGCTCTTCATTATTCAACTGGAGAGACTGATTTTTAGCAGCCCTAGCATTGAAATCCCCAATAAGAACTATTTCTCCCAAGGTGATGAATATAGAAATGTATTTTTTTAATGTGGCATACGGATCTTGACTATCTAACTTTCTCCTTTTATAGAACTTTGAATTCTGTGGTGCAAAATAGCAAGCAACCAATCTGAAAATGACCATGTTCCCTATTATCTGAAGCCATATGTATTGTTTATTTTGGTCTTCTTTCTTGACTTTTACAATACCATCCCAACACTCTTTGATTAACATTGTTACACCTCCATGACCTTTTCCTGTTTCGCTTCCTTTGTTCCACACTGAAATTTTCTTGTAACCTCCAAACGCTGGAACTTTGCAGCCATCATGTTTGTGTGTCTCGATGAGAATAATAATGTCTTGCCCTTCGGCTATGGGCCCCAAACCAAGTCCTCATCTCCATGGGTAACCTCTATAGCTCCAACTTACTATATGCAAAATCTTCTGTGGAGCCCCTAATCCCTATTTCTTGTTTGCTAAACGGTCGCTAATTTGAGTTGTCCCATTTTCAGCCATGCCCACTTTCCTTCAATCTTTGTTGTTTTCACTTTCTCCCATTCTTTCCTTTGTGCTTCTTGTTGGGCGAAGGCCAGATCCCCGTCTAGGTAGATGTGTGTGCCTTTGAGTAATCCCCTATTCTTTACAATTGTGTTCTTGTCTTCTATATTCCCCATGACAATTCTAATGTGTCTATCCCTTCCTCCCTCTATTTTCCTTCCAATCTGATTTGCTTGCTGAATAGGCCCCATCCACTTCAGTTGGTCTTTGAGGAAGTCTCTTGCTAAAATGTTGGTTCTCTCCTTCTCACCAAAGTCCTTTAGGCCTTTGATAATAATATTTGTTGCCTTACTTTGTTTGTCCTTTTCTTCTCTTATTTGCACCTGAATTTGTTTTTCTATGATTTGGTTTTATTTGTTTGATGATCCTCTTACAGCTTGTGATCGTGATATGGCCTCTTCTATGCAAGTTTTCAATTGGCTTTCTTTCAATTCTATGTCTATTAAAGTTGATTGAGGATAATGGCTCTTGCTTCTGCATATTCTGCAAAACATACTTGCTTCAATAATTGCCTTTTGAAATTTTTGAGATTCAGTGATCGATTCTACAGATTTTATAGCTCCCATTGTAACATAACAGTGGAAACAGCTAATAAAAAATGGAAACAGGAACAAAACGGAATGGAAACGGGATGGTAGTATGGCCCCACATGATCCGGTCATTTAAGCAGTCAAATGTTTATACTTTATGGTGTGCCGGTTAAGTCGGTCCGTTCATATATCATACTTATAATTAGCCGATAGGCTTTTTATTGTGAACTTTCCATTCTACAATTCGCCGCCAAACCTGTCTCACGCCTGCAAACAAGTTAAATCTACCAGAAACAAGTTAATTCTACCGTCAAACAGATTTGAATTCATCCAGAAAGTTCGAAACTTCTAACATAAAATAGTTCGAACCTTCCTACGTCATCCCTGAAAGTGAATTTTTACTGGCAACTACCCACGTCTAATCTCTTAAGGATCCACTGCAAAAATCTTGTCTCACGTCTTATCTCTTTTAATGAATTTGAAGAGTGCAGAAGAGGCAGCTGAGAATCGTGGATTTGATTGCTTTAATGTCTTCAGATTTGATTTGATTTTCCTATTTACAAGATTTCCTTATTAATGAATGTGTTGCGTGGATTTGACTGCTTTAATATCTTCAAATCAAATCCGATTTGCAATGATGTCTTTAGATTCAATTGCATCGATTGCCTTCTATATTGATGTCCAAATTACGTTGATTGTCGTCGCCCTTAATCACCACTCAAAGTGTACATAAACACACTGGGCTCCTAACGTTAATTGATGCCTCAACCTCTTCTTCTCCAGTTCCTTTGCTGTTACTTGCTTTGAGAAAATCTGAGCAGCTTTGTCATTGCATAATTTTGCTTTCACGGCATCAGCAGTAGCTGGTATCCATTCAAACTCGCATGGAGGGACTGTCTATCTTTGTCTATCATTGTAATAGTCATGAATCATGTAGTGTTTTTCACCTGCTCTAATTTTTGTCTTTCAAAAACACTTTTCGCATCTTCAAAATAAAATAAATAAAGTACCTCGGGTAAGATAAAATATTTTGTTGTAAGTCTCTTCTAGCTTCAGGTTTTGTTATCACGTTTCTACACAAATGCTGAACAGAGATATTTGGAGCCTCACTTGCAAATACTGAGGTGATAATCTGCATCATCAACTAAGCCATTTAGTGCATATACATCAATCATTGCATTCCATGAAACTACATTTATTTTGGGCATTTAATTGAAAATCCTTAAAGCATCATCAAGATTCCCATTCTGTGCGTAACCTGCAATCATGGCATTCCATGAAACTACACTTTTTTTCAGGCATTATATCAAATAGTTCACGTGCCTTTTGTATTCTCCCACACTTTGCATACATATCTACTAGGGCATTTGCAACCACAACATCAGACAAAAATCCCATTTCCATTATGCTTTGATTTATATCCATACCCTGTTCTAAAGCTCTCATTTTGGCACAGGCTGGGAGGATACTGTCGTATGTTGTGGAATTTGGCCTTACACCTATCACTTGAATGTGCTCAAGAGTTTCAAAAGCCTTTTCAACAAACCCATTTTGTGCATATCCTGAAATCGCTGTAGTCCATGAGACCACATCTCTTTGAGGCATATCGTCAAACAGTTCAAGTGCCTTATGTTCTAAAGCTACCATTTTTGCACAGGCTTGGAGGATGCTAGCAAACTTTATGGAGACTGGATTTACACCCTCTGATTGCAATTGCTTAAAAATTCCCAAGGCCTCTTCAACTGATGTAATTGCTGAATCTTTCCTTGACATGCAGATGTGACGACTGATTGATGAGTTCTCCTGTGAGTCTGTCTTTTTCTAATTTTTGTTTTGCGTGTTCAGTTTCTACAGGAAGGAATGGAATGCAATCATTGCATCTTATTGAAGACATGGGTACGCTCATGAGGCAGTGACATTGTTTCTACAAATGTAACAAACATGCATTCAGCTTATGACAAGGAACTGTCCTCATCAAAGCTGAAAAGAAAAACACTGCACAAGCTCAAAACTGGAGTGAATGAATGAATTACTCACACCCTTTCCTTTCTTGTATCGACAAAAAAGCTTATAAACAAAGAAAAAGCAAACTCCAAAGTTCTAAATCTAAAATAAAAGGCTAGAAAAAAACAAAAAAAGCAAATTTTAAAGATCAACAAACAAAAATAAACAAGAAGATCTAGGGTTCGAAGCACATACTGTAAGTGTTGACCATTTACAGTGGAATATTTCTTCGCTCCTCGTTCAATCTAGAGGTATGTTCAATCTAGAGGTATGCTATTTTTACTTACATCTACATCATATTTTGGTTGAGTAAGGAGCTTTCTATCTGGATTACTGGTCTGCTTTTTTTATTTCCATCTCGTGCTTACTTATATAAGTGAGAGGAGAAGTGTCGGTGAAGTTATATTTCCTGCACCACAGACCACCATGAAATATAAATCATGATGTTTTATATTTCACATCTATTTGCACTCTCATATAATCCAACTTAACAAAAAGCTTTTGGCCCCCAAACAAATCTTAGTCTACACTCAAACGAGTATAAAATCCAACAAAGACGACCCAAATCTTGTTAATCCAAATAATCAACAATCCCACAAATACTCAACAAAACTTGCACATACAAATGAGCAAAAAACTTTAAAAAAAAATTGTACATACACATGAGAGAAATTTTTTGCAAAAATTGTGCCTGGAAATCAAAATGAGGATCAAATGCACAACAAAACCAACAAGTAGTCACCCAAATGTCAATTCCACATACAAATTCATAGAATGCAAATCAACCAAAATAATCCCTTGGGGATTAAGAAGAGGGTATGCTTGCTATGATGCAACACAATCTATGGAAGTCTTACAATGTAAACTTCAAAATACAAACTTTTGTTCTACCCATTGTCAATTGACCTTTAGAAAGTTTGAAATCGAATTAGAAAAACACAAATTTCAGAAATCTAGATGATCTAAATTATATTTACAACTTCACAAATAAAGTTGTCTTAGCTTATGCTATTGTGGACATACATACCCTGCATCAAAGCTCCCATTTCATGTGGTTAGGAAATGGTTACTGCTAAATGAAAAAGTTAAAAAATGCAAGATAATTTCAGCGAGTCCCCCTCTGTGTAGGCATGCCCATATAAAGTTTCGCAACCCTACCATGTCCTCAATGCCTCAAACCAGTCTTTGTAGAAGTGTTGCATAAATCTATTCATTATTACTAAAACAAATATAACCAGAAACTTTTGGAGCCTTCAAATAGAAGATTGCATGGCGATGAGAACAAGGAGGTTCTGCAGCTACTAGGTGTCCACTCCCTCTCAAGTGTTAATGTATGGTTTTAATTTTCTTTGTTAATTTTAAATTAGGTTCTACCTACTTGAAGTGGGATATGCTTTCTGATACTTAAATAGTTATTCATTCCTTTTAAATTACTAATCAAGAGAAATAAGATTAGATTAAATTTTTCAAAATTTAATTACAATTCACTAAAAAAATCAATATATTTGATCAAAATATGTTATATAAAATCAACTCTTTAAAAAGGGCTTAGCTTTTGCTATCGTTGCCGCCCTTTGTTTCATTTTCCAATGTCAAAATTCAAGACCATTACCATTACCAGTGCAACAACAAGGGTGGGAGAAGCTGCGACACTTTCTAACATTCAACATCTCTTTGCACACACCAGTCAAGTGAGAGTAAGACTGGGAAAATATATTTACTTGAATTTGTGCGCCTCTCTATTACTAGACAACTTGAGTCACATGTGACCAAGGTCCCACAATTTCCAGTTCCACTGAAACTGTAATGGGAATTTTAGACCACTACTACACGTGACAGGCCATCCGAACAGACTGATAAGTGGCTATGAGTTGTGTGACTTGAGGAGGCATATTATAGCGCACATCCCACTCTAAAACCTCTCTTTCATTGGTAGCCAAAACTCTCTCTAATATTCAACAGAAAGTCCTCAAATCTCATGGATATTCCATTTGCCACTAGATTCGAAAACCCCAACACCAAAACTTCGACTGCATCACACAATAAGTGAAATATCCAAAGCTTAAGGTGGTGAAGATTTGGAAACGGCAGAGACCAAGGAGAAGGAAATGACAATGACATCTAGATTTCAATCAACTCAAATGGACTGCAAGATGTAAAGAAACTTACCAGGATTTGATCGCTAACTTTGCAAATCAGATTTTGTTTGATCACTGACTTGGAAAGCGAATTTGATTTGGAGATTCACTTTCATGTATCGAGATTGATTAAGATTTATTCAATAGTAAACATCTACCTCAAAATTGTTTCATGTCAATCTGAACAGGTTTATAAGGTGCGTGAGACATGTTTGCCGGTATTTTCTGCACTAGCAAGTCACAAGTAAATTTATTTCACACATATATTATTTAGTTATAATATGAGACATTTCTGAAAAGTTAAGAAGCGTTTACAGGGTGTTGTACCCTTCACAAGGAGCCCAAAGGGCCAAAGGACAACATAGAACAAAACATATTTGAACTATAGGAAATTACAGCAACAGCTGACAGACAGATGTAGAAAACCAAAGAAACTGAAAAAGACACAACCTAGGAACTAGAGGGAACTGAGCCAGCATCCAGAACCCCAGGACATAAAGAAGCAACGGACTTGGGGAGTCCCTTCTTCTTGCGCAACACCACCGACCAAGGAGGCTCAGGAGCAACCACCAAGCAGGGCAAGGGAAGAATGCCAGCAACCACCACGGGCGAGGAGCCACCACACAACAAGGGTGCCAACAGTGAAGAAGAGGGGACCAAAGAGGTCAACGAACTAGCAGAATCAAAAGAGGGATTAGCAGGAAGTGACTGCACACTGACAATAGACTGGTGCAGTAAAGGATCAGCAGAAGAGATAGTCATAATAGGAGCCTGGGGAGACTCCGACACTAGAGGAGGGACAAGAAGATCACCATCCTCTGAGGAAGAAGAGGCTGGAGATTCCAGAGAGGGAGCATCGATAGTGAGGTGATCCAAAAGAGAATTGTTCCACCAAGTAGCAACACCCTTGCAGCGAGCAAGAGGACAACTCGAGGCCAAATGACCAGTAGCAAAACATCTCCGACAACGAAAGGGAAGGCCCTCATAATCCAACAACTACGACCAAGGCCTGTCCATCACCATCAAAACCACCTCACCATTGAGGGGTTTCGAAATATCAAAATCAACCAAAATACGGGCAACCATAGTGTGCCCTAGATCCCGAGTCAATGAGTCCACCTTGAGGAAATGTCCAAAGGAGTTATCGATAGCTTCAAAACAGGACTGCTCCCAAAACTAAAGAGGAAGATTCGGAAGATGAACCCAAACAGGTCTGATGTTCAGCGGTTCAGTAAGCGGTTTGAAGAAGCATGACCAAGGCCTAATGGACAGAGAATGGACACCCCACATCCAACCCCTATCCAACACACAATCTCTATCTGCAGGGGAGGAGAAGGAGACAAAGAAAAACCCCCGAGCACTGGGGTAAAGCTCAATCCGACCAGAGACAATGGGCTTCTAAGAAACAGAAACCCACGCATGAAGATCAGGAAGGGAAGGCCACAGGCCATTGAACCTGCAAATCGCACCCTGCCTCAAGTAATACTCTTCATTTTCTGCTACCTCGGGACCACAAACAACCACAGGGGAAGCCCGAGCACAAGGCAGGGGATGAACCTTAGAAGGAGCAGGTGCAGTCCGGGAGCCAACCTTAGACACAGCCTCAGAAAAAGACTTCCTACCAGCAGGGGCACCTGAGGTAGGAGCGAAAGGAACCTTAGGGCCTGAACGGGCAGCACCCTGCCCAGGCCGAAACAGAGGAATCCCTGAAGCACAACCCCCTTCACCAGGAAACAGAGCAGCCTCAACCCTGTCAGCAAAACCAACCCGTTGAGCATCACCAAACAACTTCTCACTGAGCAAACTGGAAAGAATAGGCCCACCCACGCCAGAAAGCACACCCAAAGCAGGCACCTCTAGGGACTGCAGACCAATGCACGACATCGCAAGGATATCGTCCACATCGAGAAGCACACCCGAGACAGGCACGACCAGGGGTGGCAAAGAGACATCGGGTACCATCAGGGAGCCAACAGACCGACTAGGCAGCAGGGAGCCACCCGCCATAGGCCGAACACACCCGCCTAGAGGCCCCGCGCACACAGGAGGCACGCACGCAGGCGACCATTGCACACGCCTGCCAGAGGGAATTCGAAAACGCCCGCCTTCGAAAACGCCCGCCATTGGATAATAAAAATTATTAAGAGTCTAATAATATGAGACATTATAATGTTAATGTCTCATTGATTATCTCCTAGCAAAAAATCTCTTTCATCTCCAAAAAAATAAAACAGTATTAATAAGTTAATAGAAATTAGAATGTCTCAACTTTTAAGTCTTGAATGCCAATGTTAATACCACTTGTGGTAACCATAATTGAAAATCGAATATACAAATTCAAACAATTTAGTAATTGCACAAATTAAATACTTTTTCAATCAAAGATAACGAGTTTCCCATGCCAATATTAATGTCTCATTGCTTATCTTTGTTCAGAAAAGTTCTATCATCTCTCAGTTAGGCTTTGAAAAATAAAATAGTATTAATAAGTTGATATAAATTAGATTGTCTAACTCAATTTGTTTTTCAGTCTTAAATGGAGGTTAAAATACCACTTGTGGTAACCATAACTATAATCAACTATTTCAAAAATTTACAAAATGTCATGTATTTATATGAACTATATGATTATACAATGCTGATGAAGAAATTGTACAAATTATATAATTAGTTCTTATACGAATTCCAATAATTTATTTCATCTAATATTTTCTCTTAGGCATATCTTTGTCTAGGATCAATGTTGGTTCTAATTCTTTTGTATTAATAATTTACAGTTTTTTGTAACATAACTTATTGAAATGTATCTCTTGGCTTTAATGAATTTGAAGTTGTTGAATTCAAGCTTTAGTCTTTGATTTTTTTGGCTTTACTCATTTTAGGTTAGCCCTTATGTTTATATTTTATTGTTTGTCCTTTTCTATTTTTCTTCAGCTAAGGTTTCTTTCCCTTAATCCTTTTCTATCGTGTCAATTGTACATTTCTGCCCCTTTGATTTATTTTCTGGTCATTCATAGACATTAATATAACTTATTTATTTCTTTCTCTATATATAATTTGTATATCCCAAAAAAAAACATTGCTTGTTTTCTCAATATGAGGGTTTTTTACCTTTTTAGATACCATGGTTGAAATTGAAGGTTCAAACTAAACCCACATGGATATGCAAGTATAGCCCTTATTTCTAAAAATAGTGAAACAATATATAAATTTACTATTACAAATATAGCAAACTACTTAGTGAAATAGTAAGCTAAACATATTTGAATGGGATAAGGGACTATCACTCAAAGGCTCAAACAACATGCATACAAATTGATAATTTTGTATTATGAAATGTGTGCAAGGATATGAGCCAAAATGAGAAGATACATAATAAAATCATTTTCATTAGAGTGATATGAATCATGTATTACAGACTTCGATGATGAAATATAATTTTGATTTAATATAATTGTATGGTAGAATCAACTTTGAAACAATGGGTGAATCAAATATGTTCTCTTGTTACTTGCCAAAAAGTCATAAGCATAAATATATTCAATTTAATTTTCTTAGATTTACATATCTTGTTATTTTTTTTATAATTAATGGAATTTTCATCTAACAATATTTTGTTTCACTGCATACAAATTCCAAGGTTTGAAAAGGGGATTTTCAAAAAAGACATTGTGAAGCTCTTACTTTACTTCGACATATGAACACTCGATAATAATTGTTCGAAGCACTAGTAAACATTTTGTTTCTACTATAAAATACGAGCTTCAAAGAAGACAAATAGATGTTCTTATGTAACTTTGATTATTTCAAACTCGATACAAATTGTTCAAAAGGATCATGTTGTGTTTTTTTATGTGGGTGCAATTCATTTACAATCTTTCTTTAATTTCCTATCGGCGTTTCCCTTGAACCTCTTATAGATGCAAGTGCTAGTTAAAAATATTCGTTATTTCTGATCCCATAAACTGACTGGTCTGTGGATGTAATTAAAAGCATTCGTTCGTTTCGCAATTTGAAGTGTATATGTTTCACAGATTCTACCCAGAGTGCTTGGAGTGCATTCCATAGAGCTCGGAGTGCATGTAAACGATATTTTTGACAGGAGATTTGGGCGATTAAAGCAATATATTTTTAACCCCGTATGGCTTTATTCCGGTGGGCCCACCCTCGTCTCATCCGCGTAATGTTGAGATTTATTTTACAGACTAGTGGAAGCCACGCGTCAGTCGAAGATAGATTCGAAATCCTATAAATTCGCCTTCGCTCCCGACTAACTTCCTCAGCTACTCTTTACTACTTGTCTCTTGTTGATTCCTGTATTTTCCTTTGGTTATTTTGTATTTACTGTCAAGTCTTTTTTCTTGCAATGGCGGAGGAAAATGCAGCAGAGCATCAAGATCGCGGGTTGTTCGGCTTGTTTGGGAAGAAGAAAGACGAGGAGACACATCAGCAGCATGGCAGTGCTGTGGATCCGCACGGACAGGGACACGTGGTGGGTGTATCTCCGCATGAGCAGGGACACATAGGCGAGGCTCACCCTACGCCTGTGTCTCATGGCCATGTAGGCGAGCCTCACCCTGTATATGACCACGTAGGTGAGGCCCACCCTACACCTGTATCTCATGAACACGTAGGCGAGGTTCACCCTACGCCTGTCTCTCATGACCATGTGGAGGAGGGCAAGCTCCATGGCGAAGGTGAGAAGAAGACACACGAAGGGGGGCACACGGTTAAGCTGCATCGCTCCAACAGCTCTTCTTCCAGCTCTGTAAGTTTTTCTTCTTCATAAAAAGATCAGTACATTCCATTTTATCTTCCACTTTCTGTAATATCAGTAGTTTGTTCATTTGAATGTGATGAAATGAATGTGTTTACAGTCTAGCGAGGAGGAAGAAGATGAGAATGGGGAGAAGAAGAAGAAAAAGAAGGGTGGATTGAAAGACAAGATAAAGCTTCCCGGACGACATGAGAAGAAAGAGGAAGAGTACGGTCATGGCAAAGTTGAAGAACAGGGCGAAAAGAAGGGTTTGATGGATAAGATCAAAGAGAAGCTTCCTGGACACCACAAAGAGGAAGAAGAAGGGCACTGAAAAGCAACTGGTTTTTTTGGCTGGTTTTATCTTATGTTAAGTTGTGTGTAGCCCATCTTTTGGTTTGAAGCATACTGTGGATTTTACGTATGGTGTGTTTATCTTCTATATATAATAAGAATGCAACGGTTGATGTGGTTTTGTAATTGCAGCGTTTTGTTGAGGAATTAGGAAGTGTAGAGGGTTTTCATACCTGCAGTTTTTCTATAAAAAATTTGGGTCGGCAGTTTACTTTATGCCACTGTATTCTATTTGCAGGGTTTCAGCACATACTCATTATAAATTGACAAAAAAGTTAAACCAGTAGTATAATAAAAGGCATTCATATTTAATGATAATAATCAACTTAATTTTGAGTAACTGGAACAAAAGGCTTTGTAAAATCAAGGTAGTTTTGGAGGAGACAGGGAATGTATTTTCTTAGGTTTTGACAAAATATATCTCAGTTACATTCACAGGTCAGATAATTTTAGAACACTCATATTCACGCTTATATTGACAAATCAGATAATAAATCAGTACTTGGTAGTGTGAATATTTTTATAAAAGCACACACATATTAAAAGATAGCACTTACATTTACAGGTCAAATAATAATTTAATACTCTTTAGTTTCATAGATACCAGTATTATTGCAGATCTCAGACGTGCATGTTGTCTATACTATTTTTGGTGGGATGTCATAGACATCTGTAAGGAGGGAAAAACATGATATCAATCTCATTGTTTCTTTTTATGCATCACTGTTCTTTGTCTAAGCACTTAGAACACAGAAGTCTCTGATATCTTGGATTTCTAAGTTGTGAAATGAATTTTTGCGTTTGAATGATCTTACATATTTCTTTAAAACCTAATTCCTCTTGAAGTTTCTGACTTTAACCAATAAGTTGCATCGACGTTGTTTCTGATGCAAAATGACCTTAAAAATCCAACAGAATTTAAGAGCATTAGTGGTGAATAAGCCTAAAGAAGGTCCTTAGGCAAGGGTATCAACTATCTTGGAGGGGTGTTACTGTAACTTGTGGATGAAACTGATTTTTTTTAAGAAATTTGCACTAAAAATGGTCATCACATGCAACATGAGATTTCTACCTCTCTGACGCAGTTTTTGAAAGCTCTGCATCGAAAACTTTCAAAAAATGAAAATTTCAGGATAGATTGTTGCCCGAAAAAAAATTGAACAGGTTCTGCCATTATGAGTCTCTGCCTTTCAAGTGGCTGTTCAAAGTCTTGCTAAAAGAAAATTGGCACTCCAAATTTTAAGATCAAGATATTTGTATTCTCTGTTAACACTTTCTAACTGCCAAATATTAAGACAACTTGAGGGTTAATATAAAGTTATTTTGAATGAATTTCAGTAATGGTGGGAGCAAACATTGGAAGGAGTAATCAGATAATTTGAAGGTTAAAGATAGAGATAAAGAACAATTTGATATATATTGTGACAAGAACAGTAACTACATTACAGGTATTGAAAATATTATTCTATATTTTTATATGGTACTGAAGTTAATTTTTAATTTTAACAGATAATTTATCTTTGACATATTGATCTAATTATGCTTATTTATCCTTTGACATGAATATAATATTTTATATATTACAAATATATTTACATGTTTTTTTTTTTACAAATATGATATATCATAATCATAATAATAAATTAATAAAAAAAGATATTAAATTAATACAACAAATAAATAATAGCATTTGATGATTTTATTCAAACTGAATATGTGATGGCAAACGATCCACCAATGCATGTGTTTATTTTATTTAGTGCTCCAATCAGTTGGATGAGTAAGTCATAGGATGTGGTTGCTTTGTCCACTACTAAAGCAGAGTATATGCCACCTACTCATGCTTACAAAGAAGCCATTTGGCTTAAGAAACTGTGTTCATATATTGAAATAAAATAAGATGCAACAAATTTATTACGACAATCAAAGTGCGATATGTCTAGCTAAGAATCTGACATGTCATGCTAGGATCAAGCACATTGATATACAGTACCATTTTGTTAGAGATATGGTTGAAGATGGTAGGGTGAAGCTAGTTAAGGTAGAGACTTCGATGAATGTTGGTGATTCTTCAACTATGCTTGTGTTCACAATGAAGTTCAAATGTTGTTCAAATTCAGTGGGCCTTTTAGTCTCTACCAATTAAGAGATGATGTTTATACACTCTCATTTCTTTTCCAAGGTGTTCAACAAGTGGGAGATTTGTTGGGAAAATATTTCTCAACCTTGTAATTACATAAGGTATTATTGATAAGTCTATGATGGGTGGCACAGGGGGGTTCCCCCATAAGGGGTTTGGGGGGATCATCCCCTTAGTTGGGGATCCAGGGGCAGTGCGCCCATGTGGGGGCTTGGGGGCAATGCCATCGAAAAGAAAATTTATTTATATTTTATTATTTTAAACTTGGATTGTTCATCATTAGATCTTAGATTTGACGATCGATATTTGATTAGATTAGCTTGACTTGCCCTAGAAGGAAACCCTAGTTTATGAGAGCATTGTATTACAACTAGGTATTGTGATGTATTTTGAGATTTTGATAGCGGTTGTGTTGCCTCTGGATCTCTGGTTGGTGATACTCCTATTAGAAGATTGATCTACACGTCTATTGTAATCTTTGTGATTTCTGAATAATATATTGGAAAAGGGTTTTCCCCATGTAAATTACTATGTTATGGTATTCATAATATTTATGTTTATTTTTATTTAAGGTTTTGATCTTTACTTGTTTTTGTTGATGTCTCTATGTTTTGTCAATAACCTATATATGGTATTTTTGGCTTCATTTTTTAGCCATTTGTCAAAGTTTCAAATGGATTACTTTTTTATAAACTAGATTATATTATGTACATAGTTAAAACAATATTTTTTATTAGTTTCCTATAAATTTTGGGGGAGCATGCTCAATTTTTTTCAAGATGTTTCCACTTTAAAAATTAGTAAAAATTTATATGTTCATAAAAATATTAGTAGAAAAATTAGGCATAAACTACATGGGGTTAAGCTAATTTCTCATCAAAGAATTTTTTGAGATACTAAAAAACGTTAACATTTTATGGCTATGTTATGTTTTTTGATAGAACTAGGAGCACTTTGTGTGCTCCCATTTTTAAAACCCCTTAATCTCCGCCATTTTCAAAAAAAAATTGTAGTTTAGAAAATAGATTAAGAGCACTACGCTTGTTGTTCTTATTGCATCTTCAAATTTTGTGTAACTATCTTCAATTTATCCAAGATCAACCTTTCTTTATTTCAGAAAACAAGTGGCCACTTAAGACCCATTTTTAGTCCCCCATTTCCATGCACTTACCCATCTACCATATGTCTAGATTTTGTTTCACATTATGACAATGTATTCATAATTAAAATGAGCGAGTTATTTTAGTTATCAATGCCTAACAATCTATTTATTTTGCCTCTTGTATTGAGCAAGAATGGAGCTTGAGCACATATTCATTTATATTTATATTCAACAAGAATGTATCCCTAATTGAAATGAGTAGATTATATGGGCCAAAAGTCGAACCATATATCCATTTGCCTCTATAGATTGAGTAAAAATGTTACACATTAAACTGAGTAAACTTCTTAGGTCAGTAAAACCTACCTGTGTTTGAATATTCCTTTATATTTAGCAAGAATAGAGGCTTGACTAAATGAGTGCATTGAGCAAGAATGGAGCTTGAACGTGTGTATATTTATCTTTGCATTCAACAAGAATGTAGCCCCAGTTGAATAAGTGGGTTGTTTGGACGAATAAAGTTGAGCCATGTGTTTATTTTCCTCCAAGGATTGAGTAAAAATATTATGCATGAAAATGAGAAAAAATAGGTCACCTTAATCTAACCATGTCTTTATGTAAATTTGTTATACATTTAGCAAGAATAGAGCCTTGGTTAAACAAGTGTATTACTAATGTTAAAAATCCTAACCATGTGTCTATTTGCCTTCACATTTTCCATATGTGTGGGCTATTTAGGACACCATAATCAACAATATGTCTATTTTCCTTCACATTAGGAGAATGGAGTCCTAATTAAAATGAGTGAGTTGTTTTAGCCATAGTTTGAAAACTCGGACTCGGTGCGGACTCGGCAGCCCAAAATAGGACTTAGACTCGGGACTTGGCACGGATTCGGCAAAAAACTCGGCATGGATTCGGCAAAAAAATTTGAAAAAAATCATGTTTTAAAGCTGAGAAAGCAGCCTCCAGCTGTAGCAAGAGTCCTGGCATAGGACTCGGGAGTCCAGGCACAAGACTCGGGAGTCCAAGCCAAGGACTCGGGAGTCCAAGCCAGAAACTCGGCTCGCGAGTCCACGCCAAGTCGACTCGGCCAGCTTGTAGACTCCCGAGTCCGCAGAGTCCGCGACGAGTCCAGCAGAGTCTTCCAACTATGGTTTTAGCTACCAATGCCTAACAACATGTTTATTTTTCCTCTTGTATTAAGTAAAAAAGGAGCTTGAGCATACATTTATTTATATTTACATTCAAGAAGAATGTAGCCCCAATTGAAATGGGTGGATTATTTGGCCAACAAAGCCTAACCATGTCTCCATTTATTAAGAATAGAGTCTTGATTATTTTTTTTGTAATTTATTTATTTTTTATTAAGAATAGAGCATTGATTAAACATGTGCATTATCTATGTTAAAAGTCCTAAATATGTGTCTATTTTCCTTCACATTTTGCAAGAATAGAGCTCCAATTAAATGGGTGCATTGTTAAGGTTGCAAAAGCCTAACTATGTGTTTATTTGTCTTCATATTTGGTATGAATAGTTCTTCAATTAAATAAGTGCATTGTCTATTTGCTTTCTCATTCAACATACATAGAGCTCCGATTAAATGAGTGTATTATTTAGGTTTCAAAATCTTAACTATCTGTCTATTTACCTTCACATTTGACAAAAATAGAACTCCAATTAAATGAACGCATTGTCTAGATTACAAAAATCTAATTATGTGTCTATTTGCCTTCACATTTAAAAAATAAAGCTCCAATCAAATAAGTGAATTATGTAGAAGACAAAAATCTAACTATATATCTACTTACCTTTAAATCCAATAAAATAAAAAAGCTCCAATTAAAACAAACCTTGCATTCACATTGATTGCAGAATAAGTAGAAAGTATTTTAAGTCTTAATGAATCAATTCGCCTTCGCTCCCGACCAACTTCCTCAGCTACTCTTTACTATTTGTCTCTTGAGATTCCTGTATTTTCCTTTGGTGGTTTTGTATTTACTATCAAGTCTTTTTTCTTGCAATGGCGGAGGAAAATGCAGCAGAGCATTGTTGAGAAATATGTCTCAACCTTGCAAGCCTTTTCCAGGAAAATTACAGAATTTGTTTGTGGCAGTTTTCCACATGTTTATGCATTGGAAAAAGGTGTATGAGTTGTTAAAAGGTGCCTTGTCCTTAGTAGAATATAGGAGGGCCATTTTTAGAGCATAGTTAATTTGTTTTATGTCTTTTATGGGGGTCTAAACTAGAGGACAAAATTATGGACGGGATTACTATTTTAACCTGGTTGTTTTTCCATCTTGGAAATGTAAATGTCAAAAATGGGCAACATGTGGCATGGTGGTTAAGCCCATGGTTTTGTAAAACCACAAATGGTTTCCAGGTTGTAAATCACTATATAAGGAGGGCTTGGGGAGGAGTTTACATAATGGAGTTTTGTTTGCAAGGCTGGGTGCTAGAAGGATGCTAGTGGTGTCTCTCCAAGCTTGAGTTGAGGTGATGCTCTTGTAAGAACTTGCATTGCAAGTGTATTGTAATCTTCTTTGATTTGATAATACATTATGCAGGTTTTAGAGGGTGGGGTTTTTCTCCCGTAAGGGTTTTCCCCACGATAATCATTGTCTTATGTGTTCATTGTTTTATTCATGTTCTTGTATGTTTCTTGAGATTCTTGTAATCAGTTAAGTTGAAATTTGCATAATCGTTCTCTCAAGATTAGCGTAGGAAGCGATTCCGCACACCTTTGCTTCCTTACAAGCATCAAGATCGCGGGCTGTTTGGCTTGTTTGGGAAGAAGAAAGAAGAGGAGACACATCAGCAGAATGAGCAGGGACACGTAGGCGAGGCTCACCCTACGCCTGTGTCTGGCCACGTGGAGGAGGGCAAGTTCCATAGCGAAGGTGAGAAGAAGACACACGATGGGGGGCACACGGTTAAGCTGCATCGCACCAACAGCTCTTCTTCCAGCTCTGTAAGTTTTTGTTCTTCATAAAATGATCATACATTTCATTTTATCTTCCACTCTCTGTAATGTCAGTAGTTTGTTCATTTGGATGTGATGAAATGAATGTTGTTTACAGTCTAGCGACGAGGAAGAAGATGAGAATGGGGAGAAGAAAAAGAAAAAGAAGGGTGGATTGAAAGACAAGATAAAGCTTCCCGGACGACATGAAAAGAAAGAGGAAGATTACGGTCATGGCAAGGCTGAAGACCAAGGTGAAAGAAGGGTTTGATGGATAAGATCAAAGAGAAGCTTCATGGACACCACAAAGAGGAAGAAAAAGGGCATTGAAAAGCAACTGGATTTTTGGCTGGTTTTATTTTGATGATCTTTTGGTTTGAAGCATACTGCGAATTTTACGTATGGTCTGTCTACCTTCTATATATAATAAGATTGCAATGGTTGATGTGTTTTTTTTGTAATTGCAATGGTTGATGTGTTTTTTTTTTGTAATTGCAATGTTTTGTTGAGGAATTGGGAAGTGTACAGGGTTTTTATACTCGCAGTTTTTCCATAAAAACTTTGGACTTCCAGTTTACTTTATGCCCACTGTATTCGCAGGTTTCAGCACATAATCATCATAAATTGAAAAATAAGTTAAACCAGTAGTATAATAACAGGCATTCATATGTAATGATAATAATCAACATAATTTTGAGCAACTAAAATAAAAAGCTTTGTAAAATAATCGTGGTTTTGGAGGAGACAGGGGAATGCATTTTCTTAGGTTTTGGCAAAACATTACCCACTTGCATTCACAGGACAGATAATAATTTAAAAACACTCATATTCACACTCATATTGACAAATCAGATAATAAATCAGTACTTCTTAGTGTGAATGCTTTTATAAAAGCACACACATTTAAAAAGGCAGCACTTACAATCACAGATCAGATAATAATTTAGTACTCTTACTGTCATAGAAACCAGTAGTATTGCAAATCTCAGACATGCATTGAATGTGCAGGCAGGTGGGTTTTTTTTCTCTGTGCTCTTTTCTCTTTTCAGTTGAAGATGCATCTAAATAGTTGCTACATATATTAGAGCATTTCAGTTATACCAGTCAAAAAATGCTTCCTTTTTTGTTCCATTTTTAAGTCTATTTCCATCATACTGTCGAGGTTTATTTTCATAAAGTATTTTTTTTTGTGTCTGCTAAGATGGTGATTTGTTGGGTGTTTTTATATACAGCTGTTTGAGGATAGACATTTCAAAAAATTTGCATGTCTCATCTAAGTGTTTAATTTTTTTTTACATGATGAATTTTAGTACTCTAGTATAATCTTTATATATTAACTAGCATTTGTACTAGAAGGAGGATAATCTTTATATATTAACTAGCATTTGTACTAGAAGGAGGTGGATTACACTCATAAAATATTATATGTGCATAGAAGATACATTACTATTTTTTGTGTATACAATTTTGAGATAAAATCTTGACTTTAGATTGATTATTTGTCTTCATATTTTTAGTGGTTTGTTTGTTTGTTTTGGATAACAACTCTCGTAATTTTACACCAAAATTGTAATGGAGGTGCAATGGGTATGTCAATTGTAATTTATATGTAATATCTTATAAATTTGAAAATAGCATCAAGTAAATAGAGAAGTCATGAATTTTATAAAAGATCTGAAAAAAATGTTTATTGGCATGCTAATTTGAGATAATGTCTCAAAATTAAAGAATTATATTTGAATAAATATTGGACAAGGATGTTTAGTGGAGCATAACTATCATCTATTATTCAGAACTTAAATCATTAATAAGTAATTTTTTTTTGCTTTTATGGCTAGAGGTTTGGGTTCTCCTTGGGTTCACTCATAGGGGTGGTTGTTTTCCTAATGGAGTGGAAGTGTATATCGAGTGCCAATTAGTATTTAACTGAATCTAAGGACATAAATTGACTCTTCATCTCAATTTACATTCCACGATAAGAGAAACAAGTCTTTGAAGAAGGATAGAGCTCCTGAATTACACATGATGGAAACAGTTTCTTAGAACACGATACATTCTATGGTTGTAATAGTAATTGACCTATGGAATAAATAAAGATGAGTTTGAGCTGTATTCACATGTTGTAAAAAAATTCTTTGAGTTGCAATGGTAATTGCCCTACAAAATAAACAAAGATGAGTTTTCACTATATTCACATGTTGTAAGCAACTTCTTTAAGCACAATACATTCTACTAAATTTTTTCAGTTGCATTGAAATTATATTTATATGGGGTACTAAAGTGTCATTTATTCAATTTATCATAAGAAAATGGTAGAAATCAAATCTTTACAATGAGAACATTGTGGAATTATATGAAATGAAACAACATAATAAAAAAAAAGACTCAAATAAACTCCAAGGAGGGTTGCTTCTAAAATGTAGAGTGCAAGTGAGCAAACAATGACAAGGGGAACACAAATTTGGGCAAGGGATGAGGTAGATGTCCATATTGAAATTGCTTAGTGGGCAAGAGCAACATGAAAGACCTTGATGAGAATGTAACCTGGAACCCATCCAATGAAAGAGAACATTAAAATTGCAAGCTTCCAAGAAAGTAATGGTGGAACACACAAGGATCATTTCTTATAATTCTTGGCAAGTCATCCAAGAACAAGTTTGCTACTACCTCTTTACTACATTAATTGAGAAATTCAAGCTATGACTTGAATTCATTTAATAATCAATTACAAATTAATGAATGGAAAAGCAAGCAAGCACTATAAAGCATACACGTGGTTAAGAGTGAAAAAATAAACAAATTTAAATTATATATTCACTATAGCATTCAATGTGTGATAAAAGGAATCTTGGAATCTATCAAAATTGGAAGTAGCTACCATAAATGAGCTTAAAAAATGTTACATTTCAAGAAAGGAATATAATTTCATTGGTTTACATATTTAATATCCTCAATTAGTAGAAAATATTATAATAATAAAGAATTCATGTTTTCTACATTGATTGGATATCTAGATCTATATTAGATGACATAAGAAGAGTCCTCTAGCTAGATGAAAAAATTGAAGCATATAGGAAGAATTCATGGCTCATTTTTATTGACTTATGAAAAGAACAAATTCAAACAAGAATAAATGTATTTTATATTATATTAAAGTGAATAAGTGATTAGAGATGTTAAGTAAAAAATATACATCTTTGTATCTCATTATACTTCTACTCCACCTCCAACACTTTGGCACTTACTTCCTCATTAAACTATTCAATTTACAATAAGCATAGATAATAATAGCATATCACGGTGCCAATCCCCATCTCAATTCCTTCCCACCTACTAATTTACTTCTAGTGTCTAAAAATGGCCATTTAAATTGAGGTGATTATAACCAAACAAAAACTACAAGGAATCAATTCAAAGAAGACCCAATTAAAAACTAAATAACATTTGGCATCTAGAAATGGCCATTTTAAATTGAAGCAAAAAAAACCAAAAACTTCCATCAAAACCCTATCCCAAAAACTGATTGACAAAAGCACAAAAACTTGTCCCAACATAGGGTCTTTAGGGTAAGGAAGTTCGAGCTAAATTAAAATTTTATATATATATAGGGTTTGAAATGAGACAAGCTCAAGTGTTAAAAGAATTAAGGCACTCCTAACAAACTTCTAAGATTAGATCCGAGGAAATATGATGAAGTTTTATTTTTTGATTTAGAATACATCTAACAGATTAGAAGAAACATATACCAACTCACAAGGCTGGGTATATGCAAATACGCTCCGTGTATTTGATTGAATATATACCCTAAAATTAGCCCCAACTACATAGAAGATTAATGTACACAATTTTTTTTTAGAAGGTGGTGTAATTAACTTATTGGATAAGAGGATTTACTTATAATTGTAAGCATGACCAATTAAATTTTGACTTCCAATCATTTTACACAAGGTATCCAAATATTAGTGCATTTATTCTAAGAGAAATTATCATTAATGCAACAAATCAAAATGCTAGTGGTGAAATTTATGACAATAATACTAGGGAATTTATCATTGCTTTAAATCCCCAAAACCATGACACACTTTATTACACTAAGACCAAAATGCCTTGTAGTACATTATCTTTAGATTTTTTTCCTCTAGCCCTAAAAAATACTATAATAGAAGATCATATCAAAAATTGAGGCTAGTTCCTCTATGTATTTCACATACAAATAACATTAGTGACAACTTGTCATTAAGTGTGGATGATTTTCAAGATGGTTTGGCTTCATATATTATAGGATTGCTTAAGTTTCCTTTTCTGCAGCCTAGGTATTTTTTAGTGACATGCATACTTTAAGGTCTAATAATATTTCTACAAAACCAAGTGTTTTTTCTCGCTTATTTAAGAAATTTCAAGAAATTGGTGTTGGACATGAGACAAAGTATGATGATATTTTAAGAGAAATAAGTTCAATGAAATTGCCTTTCCACAACAACCAAATAATTTTTTTTTATCAATTACAAACAATGAACTTGATGTATCAACCAATCTAGATAATAATATGAAATATACAAAGGCTAGTGATGAACCTATTGTTAACGATAGAATTATAAATTTCAAGCGGAGGAGTCAAGTTTGCCAAGATGGAAAATAGGTTGAGGTTCAAACAAAACATAGTTATGGAGAACCTAATTCGTGTAAGTTGAAAATAATCAAGTTAATACTCCCATAGTTTAATTCCCCCAAAACCTTTGGAACAAGTGTTCTTTCACTTTCAATTGTGGAAATAGTTCAAAAGTGTAGTATTGAAAACAAAGTCTCAACTCAGCCAGAGAAAAATGTGCATACAATGAACAACAAATAGTGAATGTTAATTCACTTACTCTTAATTTTTGGCATATTTCCCATAGCAATACCATGGATGCAATGGAGAATGATAATTTTCCTATCTTAGGTTGTATGCTAGATTACAACAAATCAACATGTCCACAGTGTGTTCTTGTATTAAGTATAAATTAGACAAAATATTGAGAAACTAGATTTGTTCAAACTTGCTAAATGATATTGAAAAAAAAAATTGATTGAATTGAGTGCAAATAGAGCTTTGAATGATTGCTTTGATTTAAGGGGTGTCCTAGTTAAGTGTTATCTCCAAGTAGAAACTAGCACTTGCACCAAAAGGAGGTGCAAGGGTTACATCGATAGAAAATTATATATAAGTTAATATGTTAGAGAGTACAATTTTATATGTGCATAGAAGATACCTTAATTTAATTTACAATATATTGTACATATATATATATATATATTTTATGTATATAATTTTGAGATACAATCTTGACTTTAGGTTGATTATTTTTCTTCATACTTTTAGCGTTTTGTTTGTTTTGGTTAACAACTTGGTAATTTTACACCAAGATTGTAATGGAGGTGCAATAGTTATGTCAATTGTAATTATATATATAATGTCTTATAGGTTTGAAAATAACATCAAGTAAATAGAGAAGTAAAGAATTTTATAAAAGATCTTCAAAAATGTTTATTGGCATGCTAATTTAAGATGTCTCAAAATTAAAGAACTATATTTGAATAAATATTGGACAAGGATGCTTAGTGGATCATATTTATCATCTATTATTCAAACTTAAATCATTAATAAGTAATTGTTCTTTTACTTTTATGGCTAGAGGTTTGGGTTTGCCTTGGGTTCACTCATAAGGGTGGTTGTTTTCCTAACGGAGTGGTAAGTGTTTATCGAGTTCCAAGTAGTATTTAGTTGAATTGAAGGATATAAGTTGACTCTTCATCTCAATTTTCATTCCACAATAAGAGAAACAAGTATTTGTAGAAGGATAAAGGAATTACACATGTAGGAAATAGTTTCTTTGAACACGATACATTTTGTGGCTATAGTAGTAATTTCCCTATGAAATAAACAAACATGAGCTTGAGCTCTATTCACATTTTGTAAACAACTTCTTTAAGTTTTTGTGGTAATTGTCCTACAAAATAAATAAAGATGAGTTTTATCTCTATTCACATGTTGTAAACAACTTCTTTGAGCATAATAAATTCTACTACTCAAATTTTTCATCTACATTGAAATTATATTTATACCACTGAATTTTCATTTATTCAATTTATCATGATAAAATGGTATAAATCAAATCTTTACAATGAGAATATTGTGAAATTATATGAAATGAAAGAACGTAATTTAAAAAAAAAAAAAAAAAGATGCAAACAAACTCGAAGGAGGGCTGCTTCTAAAATGAATTAGAGTGAAAGTGAGAAAACAATGACAAGGGGAACACAAATTTGGGCAAGAGATGAGGTAGATATACACATTGAAATTGCTTATTGGGCAAGATAAACATGAAATACCTTGATGAGAATGTAACCTGCAATCCATCCAATGAATGAGAACATTGAAATTGCAAGCCCAAGAGGGTAATGGTGGAGCACACAAGGATCATTTCTTATAATTCTTGGCAAGTCATCCAAGAACGAGTTTTCTAATACCTCTTTACCACATTGATTGAGAATTTCAAGCCATGACTTGAATTCATTTGATAATCAATTACAAATTAATGAACGAAAAAACAAGCAAGCACTCTAAAGCATACATGTGGTTGAAGAGTGAAAAAATAAACAAATCTAAAATATATATATGCATTGTAGCCTTCAATTTGTGATAAAAGGAATATTGGAAATCTATCAAAATTGGAAGTATCTACCATAAATTAGCTTAAAATATGTTACATTTTAAGAAAGAAATTTATAATGTCATTATTTTACATATTTAATATCCTCTTTTAGTAGAAAATACAATAATAAAGAATTCATGTTTTCTACATTGATTGGATCTCTAGATCTATATTAGATGACAAAAGAAGAATCATCTAGTTAGATGAAAAATTTGATGAATATAGAAAGAATTCATGGCTCATTTTTATTGATTTATGAAAAGAACAAATCTAAACAAGAATAAATGTATTTTATACCATATTAAAACAAAGAAGTGATTAGAGATGTTTAGTCAAAAACATACATCTTTCTATCTCATTATACTTCTACTCCACCTCCAACACTTTATCACTTACTTCCTCACTAAACTATTCAATTTACAATAAGCATAAACCATAACAGCATATCACAGTGTTGGTCCCCATCTTGATTCTTGGCCACCTACTATTTTATTTCTAATGTCTACAAATAGCCATTTAATTGAGGTGATTATAACCAAACACTGACTACAGGGAATCAATTCAAAGAAGACCCAATTAACAAGTAAATAATGTTTGGAATCTACAAATAGTCATTTCAATACAAAATAAATATCCAACATATATTTGAATGTCCAGGTAGATGGAATTCTTTTTTTTCTATGCTCTTTTCTCTTTTTCAGTTGAAATGCAACTAAATAACTTTGCAATATTTATTAGAGCATTTCAATTATACAAGTCAAAAAAATGATTCCTTTAGTTTTCCATTTTTAAGTCTATTTCCATCATAGTGTCAAAGTTTATTTCCATAAAGTATATACTTTTGTGCCTGTTAAGGATGGTGATTTATTGGGTGTTTTTATAAACAATTGTTCGAGGATAGACATTTTGAATTTTTTCACGTCTCATCTAAATGTTTAATTTCTTTGACACGATGTATTTTAGTGCTCCAGAGAAAATGGTATAAGCTGTATATACTAATTCATTAAAATTGTATTTTTATTTTCAATTAAATTAGTAAATATTGTCAAAGATACAACTTGATGTCTGAGTAGTCATAATCAAGTGTCTTAGGGTTAGTTTTTTTATTTAGTAATGTATTTATTTTTAAAGGGTTAAATATTCACATTTAGATAGGTTTAAATTATGTTTTCTTATTTTTTAAGATTTTCTTTCTTTAGTTTAATAAGATTTGATTTATAGTTAGACATCTTAATTTTATAAATAAATCAAGAGTCAATTAAAATATTTATATTTTAAATTAATTTATATGATTAAATGACATGAGTAGAAGATATTTTAGATTTGGTAAATAGTTGGGTGTTTTCGCAATTAATATTAAAATAAAAAATAATAATTTTAGGACATTAGAGGTTGAGCTTGGTTTTAAAAAAAAGGTTGTGTCAACATAGATCTTTTTGGGATTTTCAATATAAAAAATGGAGTCCATTTTGATTTCTTAGATAAAAATTAATGGTATCTCAAAGTTGGGTCTACCACATCATAAAGCATGTTTGAGTGAAAATAATGAAGCTAAAATAGATTGACTCAAGATTTGGATGCCAATTTTTGTTTGGTTTTAGCTCTTGGTTTTATGATTATAATTTCATAATTGGATTTTTTTTTTTTCATATTTATTTGGGTGATCCCACAATAGTGGTTTACAATTCTTGGCCAAACTGAACACTGAAATTATTATTTTTAACTAAATCTTCACATTCAGGCACCTATAGCGGCTAAACCATGAGGAATTTGAAGATGATGCAAACTAGAATCTCATCACATTTTGTCTGTAGATTCTAAAAATATTTTTTTCAAAATTTTTGGAATCAAATTGCTTTTCTTTTTCCATCTCCCACGAAAACTGGTTTTTTTCAAAAAACAACATTTTAAAAAAGTGATGCACACCGTATAACGCATAACTTTTTTTCCATGAAGGATAAAATTCTAATTCTTTCGAATTTAGATTTGTAACTCTGATATCTAGTGCTTCCACTTGGTTAGATAGTATTTTATTGAATATTTTTTCTTTAATCAGGTTTTGAAGTCAAACCAATTACAATTCAGACATAGCATGATCGTATAACACGTAACCTTTTTTGTATATATCGAAAAAAAAATTGTTGGATCAAGGACTTCAATATCTGGTGAACTCATATTTTTAATTTTTTTTTTTATAATCTACTATTTTTCCACATGTGCAAAATAGAGACCTTCATTTTCGATGAAAGACCTATGTTTAATAAAACAAAAAAAACAAATACATAATAAAACCAAAACATATCAAAATTATAGTTGTTGGATAGCGCGTTCCAAGAAATACCTGATTCCAATTGGGTCTGTGAAGTCTCCTCCATTTTCATCCTCTACTCGAGCTCCGAAGGGCAAAAATCTGCTAAAATTTGGTGGAAGAGGGGGAGAAGGGCAAAAAAGGGGGGTTCGAGCAAACCCCCCTTCGCTTGAAAGGGTCAAGGGGGTTTCGTTCAAAGGGAGGTTCACTTGAACCCCTCTTTTTTTAAATTTTCCATTTTTTTCTATGAAGAAATGTGACATCATAGGGTTTGAGCGAACCCACCATACAAAAGGGGGTTCATTCGAACTAGGGGTTCGACCGAACCCCTCTTTTGGATTCATGAGAACTCCCTAGTTCGTTCGAACCCCTTAAAACATGAAATTTTGAATGTGTGAGCATTTTTACAAATTTCCTTCCTCATCAAAATTGTAAACCACTATTATGGGGTTACCCATTTGGTGATTGAGATGGAGGTTTCATAGCGAGTTTTGTAATATGTTAATTTATTTTCTTTCTTGTTCCTTGTTGGTAATACTCTTGTAAACACAAAGTCTTTTCAAATGTATTGAAAAAAATTTAATATTAAATAAAATATTGAGTTGCTTTGGAGTGAGAATTTTATCTTCAAAAGATTTTCTACACATAAATCACTAAGATGTATATTTATTTTGTGCCTATTTCCTTGTAATTATAATTTTTGCACATATACTCTAGTCAATTAGTGTAGGAAGTGCATTTCACGGCTCTACTTCCTCTCTTTTGATAAAAATCTTGATAATCTCAAATACTAGGTGTTAGGACCAAAGTTTTTTGTTTTAACTTTAGTTTGAGTAACAACTTGTGTGAAAGGAGATTTTGTTGTAGAAAAAAGGAAAGCACGTCAAGAATATAGACATAAAATCTCATCAACATGAACTTTGTGTGGAAGTTCAAAGTGGAGGATATACTTGTAGACAAATATCTATGGGTTTCCATAGTTGGGACTAAACCCACTGTAATTTTATACGCTAACTAAAATTATTAGAAAAAAGCTAAAGGGTCTCATCAAGCTCTACTTGGTAGATTTTGTTTTGCTGACTATAGATTAAGAAGCCACCACACAAGTTCTTTAGAAGAAGTTGGGAGACTTGTACTAGGCTAAATCATCAATTAACAGTTGAGAATGGATCATGGTGGATTTGTCGTGGAGCATCTGAATGTGCTCAATATGAATGTGACTAAGTTGCACTCTATTAGAGTGGAAAGGGAGGATAATAATTGGACGACACTATTTTATCTTTTGCCAAACTAGTGGGATTAAGAAAATCAATCCTTATGAAAAGGAGGTATAAACCATAGATCTAAACCCTAGGTGAGGATTAAATTAGCCTATGAAAAATTTCATCATCCTATGAAATGAGACAACATGTATTTTATTAGCCAATCTAATAATTAAATATGAAAATTTTAAGTTTAGCTTAAGTGATAAAGTAAAATACACAAAGCAAAAGATATTGGCCACTTTTGATCTAAGATGCACAAAAAAAAGCTCAAGGCCTGATCTCTTCAAAAAATTGAATAGGAGGTTGCAGATCTATGGCTCTGATACCATGTAGAAGTTATTGATTCAATCCACAAGTCCCAAAAATCACCTACAAGAAATAACCTATCACAATAAACAAGATCAAAAAGCTTGATTGTGCTCAATAAGCTTGAGAATTCTATTGATACAAAAAACCTTAATGAAATTACAATAGAAAATAAATCCTTATGAAAAAGAGATAGAAACCCTAGGTGAGGATTAAATTAGCCTATGACAAGTGTCATCATCCTATGCAATGAGACAACATGTGCTTTATTAGCCAATCTAATAATTAAATATGCAATTCCTAAGTTTAGCTTAAGTGATGAAGTAAAAGGTGATCTAATTAATTAATCATGAATAATTAATTAATTAGATGATTATCCTATTACTCTAACATCTATCTCCCCTCTCCCTCTCTCTACCTACCCTCCCTTATGGGTTGTAGGATTGGCTAGTTTCTTGTTGTTATTTCATACTTTTTATCTTTACTTTCTACTAAACTTTGAGACATTACCAAGACCTTTTCAAATGACTTTAAGTAGTTTTAAGAATTTGGAATGGAAACATGTTATGTTAATATGTGTATGTATGATTAATGAATTTCCATGAAGTTTATTAGGATTTTATGTTTAAATTATGGTTGTTAACAATGGGAATACCTTAGGAAATAAGACTAGAACATTTGTAGCAAGATATTTGTCAACCTGCGATAACGGGATTCTCAACCTACAGCATAAGGATTATAGTTTGTTGCAAAGAGTTAAACCTACTATAGCACGACCACTTTCAGAAGAAGATGGAAGTGATCATTTAATGATTAGATTGTGAATCACCGATTATTAATTTTATGTTTCAATAATACAACCAAGAGAAGTCTATTCTCAATAGGACTACGAATTATAATAGATTTATTTTGTTGAGCATGTTTTCTATTATAAATGGTTAAAATTGTTGGGCATGGAGTCCTTGTTTGATTTCTATACTCCTAAACTTCAGTAGTTATTACTTTCTATTTTGAGACTCAGTCCTCTTTCCATTCTTGACCTAAAGAGTTGACATGTGTTCTTAAGTTTTTCTTAGTTCATAGATAATTGGACTGCCTTGTGGATCCTATATAGGGGGTACCTTGTCGAGGAGGAGATTGAGTAGAATATAACAAGATCATATGTGTGTTATTGAATAAATATTTCTTAATATTTCATATATATGATTTCGTGTAACAATTCTATACAAGTGATCCCACAATAGTGGTTTACAATTTTTGGCCAAACTGGACACTGAAATTATTATTTTTAACTAAATCTTCACATTCAGGCACCTATAGTGGCTAAACCATGATGAATTTGAAGATGATGTAAACTAGAGTCTCGTCACATTTTGTCTGTAGATTCTAAAACTATTTTTTTCAAAAAATTTGGAATCAGATTGCACTTCTTTTTCCATCTCCCACGAAAACTGGTTTTTTTTAGAAAACAACATTTTTAAAAAGTGACGCACATCATATAACGCATAATTTTTTTTCCATGAAGGATAAAATTCTAATTCTTTTGAATTTAGATTTGTAAATTTGATATCTAGTGCTTCCACTTGGTTAGATAGTTTTTTATTCATTATTTTTTCTTTAATCAAGTTTCTAAGTCAAACCAATTACAATTTAGACATAGTGCGATTGTATAACGCATAACTTTTTTTGTATATATTGAAATTCATTATTTTTTGTTGGATCAAGGACTTCAATATCGGGTGCACTCATATTTTTCAATTTTTTTGATAATCTGCTATTTTTCCACATGTGCAAAACAAAGACCTTCATTTTCAGTGAAAAACCTATGTTTAATAAAACTAAAAAAACAAATACATAATAAAACCAAAACATATCAAAATTATATTTGTTGGATAGCTCGTTCCAAGGACTACCTGATTCCAGTTGGGTTTATGAAGATTTTTCCATTTTCATGTTCAAATTGAGCTTCGAAGTGAAAAAAACTAGTCTTTTTGTGTGGGAAGGTGGGAAAAGGGGGATTCGAGAGAACCTAAGGGGTTCGCTCACACCCCTAAGGGTTTGATCGAACCAAGGTTCGAGCGAATCCCCTTTCCACAATGTGGAAATGCGGGTTCCACAAGTAAAGGGGTTCGCTCGAACCCTGCGAACCTTGAGTTCGCTTGAACCCCTCAAAATGATTTTTTTTTTGCATGGGTGAGTTTTTTGGAAGTTTTCCTTCCTCACTCGAATTGTAAACCACTATTGTGGCTTCACCCATATTTAGAATGCAATAAAGAAGAATCATTTTAATAACATGTTTTGTTGAGTAAGTGAGTCGTTGACAAGATCTTATGGAAGTAACAACTCAAGTAAGGACCACTTGAGGTACTATTGAACCACTTCAATTTAGATTGCTAGATTATATTATGCATTGTGAGTTAAATTGATAGTTCTCGGTTCATGTAATTATGAATGATGCATTGCAATTTATGAATTAGAATCTATAGATTGATATTTTATTTCACACTTTGGAGGTTAACTAAGTTAGGACATACTGCAGTATATTGGTTAACTAGTTATATATTCTTAAGCATTAGGTATTTGTAGTGAAATGTAGCTATTTGTATTCCTTTACTTTGTTTTGACAAGTAGCAGTTTATTTTGATTAAAATCTTTTACTATATTTGTGTGTTTTGTTCATCTATACTCAGTCGATGTAGGATGTGTAGAGTCCATAAATGCATATACTTTTCCAAAACTATTTAAAGTTTTATGACTCCTTGATTGATGAATTAATGATGCCCTCTTATGAATGATGAACTACTTATTTTAGGGATCCTTGAGTCCACTGAATCGTGTGCATAACCATTAGCACTAATTTAATCAAGCATTAGAGGAAGCTCGACACTCCATACCACTCCCTCTCTCTACCTACCTCTTCCTCCCTCCCTCTTTATCTCCTCTCTATTCCCTCTCTACCTCACCTTCCTCCCTCCCCCCTCTCTCTCCCTCCTTCCCTATCTACTTTCTATCTCCCCTCTCTCTCTACCTACTTCTCCCATCAACCCTCCCTCCCTAACTCTCCATCTCTCTAAATGTGTCTCCCTCCCCCTCTCTATCTCACCTCTCTCTCTCCCCTCTCTACCTCACCTATCTTTCCCCCTTTCCCTCCCTCCCTATCTCTCCATCCCTCCCTTTACATCTCACCTCTCTCTCTAGGGTGATCCCACAATAGTGGTTTACAATTTTTGGCCAAACTAGACACTAAAATTATTATTTTTAACTAAATCTTTAAATTTGGGCACCTATAGCGGCTAAACCATGAGGAATTTGAAGATGATGCAAACTAGAGTCTCGTTACATTTTGTTTGTAGATTTTAAAAATATTTTTTTCAAAAAAATTGGAATCAGATTGCACTTCTTTTTCCATCTCCCACGAAAACTGATTTTTTTCATAAAACAACATTTTAAAAAAGTGACGCACACCGTATAACGCATAACTTTTTTTCCATGAAGGATAAAATTCTAATTCTTTCGAATTTAGATTTGTAACTCCAATATCTAGTGCTTCCACTTGGTTAGATAATTTTTTATTCAATATTTTTTTTTTAATCAAGTTTCAAAATCAAACCAATTACAATTTAGACATAGCGCGACCGTATAAAGCATAACTTTTTTTGTATATAATTAAAAAAAAAAAAAAATTGCATCTGCTATTTTTCAAAAAAAAAAATTTAATCTACTATTTTTCCACATGTGCAAAACAAACACCTTCGTTTTCGATGAAAAACATATGTTTAATAAAACTAAAAAAACAAATACATAATAAAACCAAAACATATCAAAATTATATTTGTTGGATAGCTCGTTCTAAGGACTACCTGATTCCAGTTGGGTTTGTGAAGATTCTTTCATTTTCATGTTCAAACAAAGCTTCGAAGTGAAAAAATCTGGAGTATTTTTATGTCGAAGGGTGGGAAGGTGGGAAAAGGGGGGTTCAAGTGAATCTAAGGGGTTCGCTCAAACCCCTAAGGGTTCACTCGAACCCCTCAAAATGGAATTGTTTTGCATGGGTGAGTTTTTTGGAATTTTTCCTTCTTCACTCGAATTGTAAACCACTATTGTGGCTTCACTCTCTACCTATTTCTACTCTCCCTCTCTACTACCTTTCCCTCCCTCCCTCTCATTATCTCTCCTTAGATGGAGAGTAGAGATAGGTGAGATAGAGGGAGGGAAGGAGAGGTTTGTAGAGAGAGAGGTAGAGATGGAGGAATAAGTAGGTAGAGAGAGCTCGAGAGAGGAGATATAGTGATAATTAGAGAGAACAAGAGGTGAGATATAGTGTAGAGAGGGAAGGAGGGAGGGAGGGAGAGTGAGAGAGAGTGATTAGGGAGGGAGAGGTAGAGAGGGGGGAGAGAGGGGGGGGGAGAGATAGATAGACCCTCAAACCTCCATCATGAACCATAAACCTTAGACCCTAAATCCTAAATGCTAAGTTCCTTAATTCCTAAACTCTAAACACTATTATGTTAAACCCTAAACCCTAAAACCTAAAACCTAACATTAATAACTTTTAACACTAAAACATCAAAAAATAAATGAAATCCCCAAACCCTCAAAGTTGAACCCTCCATCATAAACCCTAAACTATAAACTCTAATCCATAAACCCTAAACACTATTTGGTAAACCCTAAAACCTAACATTAATAATTTAACACTAAAACCTATAAATTTAAATTTATTCTCTAAACCCTCATCATAAAATCTAATCCCTAATCCCTAAACCATGAATAAGGGAGAGAGAGAGATAGAGAGGGAGAGAGGGAGAGAGAGGGATGGAGGGAGGTGGAGAGAGAGGAGGGTGTGTGTGAGAAAGAGAGTGGGAGGGAGAGGTAGAGAGGTGAGAGAAAGGGGGAGGGAGGTGAGAGAGGTGAGAGAGTGTGAGGGAGGGAAGTAGAGAGGGTAGGTAGGTAGAGATGTGAGAGAGAGAGGGGGGAGGGAAGGAAATATGTGTAGAGGGAGAGTTAGGAAGGGAGGGAGACATAGGTAGAGAGAGGGAGAGGTGAGATAGTGAGAAGTAGGGAGAGAGGAATAGAGGGAAGGAGAGAGAGAGAGAGGGGTAGTGAGGGAGGGAGGGAGGCAGAGGTGGAGAGGGAAGGAGGGAGGAATAGGTATAGAGGGGAGAGAGAGGTGAGAGAGATAGGTAGACCCTCCACCCTCCATCATGAGCCCTAAACCCTAAACCTTAGGCCATAAACCCTAAACCTTTAGCCCTAAACTCTAAACTCTATATGCTAAACCCTAAACCCTAAGCTTTAAACCCCGAGCCTTAGGCCATAAACCCTAAATACTAAACCTTAAACCTTAAAACCTAACATTAATAATTTTTAACACTAAAACATTATATATTAAATTTAATCCCTAAATCCTAAAACTTGAACCCTCCATCATAAACCTTGAACCATAAATCCTAAGCCATAAATCAAAACAATATTTTTTTAAACCCTAAAACCTACCATTAATAATTTAGTGCTACTAAAACCTTAAAAATAAATTTAATCTGTAAACCCTTCATCATTAAACCAAAACCATAAATAATTTAGAGAGAGATAGAGAGGTGAATGAAGAGGGAGGGAGAGATAAGGAGGTGAGATGGAGAGAGAGAGAGAGATGGGAGCGTGGGAGGGTGGGAGGGAGGTGAGAGAGAGGAAGAGAGAGATGTGAGATAGAGTAGATAGAGAGGAGTAGAGGAGGAAGGATGGATAGGGGGACAAAGGGAAGGGGAGAGAGAGAGAGAGAGAGGGAGAGGGGGAGAGAGGGAGAGAAGGAAGGAGGGAGAGATAAAGAGAGGGAGAGAGGGAGAGAGATAAGAGAGAGGAAGATAGTGAGAGAGAAAGATAGGTGAGATAGAGAGAAATACAAGGGGGAGGAGGGAGGGAGGGAGGAAGAGGAAGAGAGATAGATTTAGAGAAATATAGATATCTAAAGAGGGACAAAGAGAGAGGGAGGGAGAGGTATAAAGATGGGTGTAGAGGTCAGGAGAAGGAGAGAGAGAGGTAGAAATATGGATGTAGAGCTTAGGGGAGGGAGAGAGGTAGGGAAGGAGGGAGAGGGTAGAGAGTGGTAGAGAGAGAGAGATGGTGAGGGAGAGAGAAGGAGATATTTTTTCCTTCATGATAATGTGAGCATGTTATAACATGTTCACATTTTGGAAACTTAAACAATAACACTAACACATTATAGTGCATGCTCACGTTATATTTTTCCTTGGGAATTTCCAATCCTTAGAGTTGAATTTTCCTTGGGAATGAAACCCAAAGGGTTGGACTAACATTTCAACATCCAAAGACATTTTTTTTAAATTGTAAATAAACTAACATAATCTCAAGCATGATCTGCATCAAGTTTGCACGTGTTTCAATGTCAAGTCAATAAATGGCATTGAGCTCTCTCTTAGCTTTCTAACCATGTAATTTTTTTCAGATTTTAAATATGTTAAGGTTTGATCTTTTTTTTTTTATTATTTTTTTTTTTATTAGACTGCAGGAATCGGTCGGTTATCCGTCCCCCTATAAACTGCAGTGCGCCTGATAAACTTTTTCACGTGACCGGTGGCGCTGGCGCGACACGCCCTCCGGTACCACGGGTTTGGGGGGAGACTAGACCTCGTGACCTCTTGCCTGCAATAGGATGTTTTTAGCCAATCGAGCTAGGCCCCCCGCCCCAAAGGTTTGATCTTTAATTCTTTTGCTAATGTATACATTTTTTTTGTCAAAAACCTATATGTGGTATTTTTCGCTTCATGTTTTAGTCATTTGTTAAAATTTCAAATAAATTAAATTTTTAAAAACTAGACTATATTTTATACATTATTTAAAAAATGATTTTGATTAGTTTCCAATATATTTGGAGGGAGCATGCTCAATTTTTTTCAAGATGTATCCACTTTGAAAATAGTAAAAAATCATATGTTCATAAAAAAATTAGACATAAACTACATGGTGTTAGCTAATTTCTCACCCAAGCAATTTTTTTAATAATAAAAAAAGTTATTTTATGGGTAGCACACTAGATGCTATGTTATGTTTTTTGATAGAAATGAGAACACTTCGTGTGCTCCCCTTTTTTGAACCCTTTAATTTTCACCATTTAAAAAAAATAGTTTAGAAAATAGATTCAAAGCACTATGCCTCTTGTTCTTATTGTATCTTCAAATTTTTAGTGTAACTATCTTCAATTTCTCATCCAAGATCAATATTTCCTTATTTCAAAAAATAAGTGGCCACTTAAGACCCCTTTATAGTCTCACATTTCCATGTACTTACCCATCTACCATATGTCTATTTGTCTTCAAAATATGAGAATGTAGTTCAAATATGAATTAGAGTTATTTTAGCTACTAATGCCTAACAATCTATTAAAAAAAAATTAGAAATTTTTAGCGATGTAAAAGAATTGCCCCATGATTCAAAAAAGATGAGTGAAAAGGATGTGAAAGCGAGCAAGCAGGCGCATGGTAGGCATTACTACGAAATCCACTGCCATTCCTTCTCGACTATCCCTGCATTTGCAACGAAGGCAAACAAAATAGCACTTGGGGGCTCCTCCAATGGAGTAGGACAGGATGGAACAAAAGTCTTCACAGAAGATCGGTTTGGAAAAAATCAAAACCCTAGAAGACGCACGATTCCTCAGAAGCAAAATTGGGTGCCAAGAGGGCTTGGACGCAAAGGAACTCTCGGTCAAAGCAATCCCAGATCATTCCAGAGGGACGGGAGGACAGGGAAAGAACGCCTTCAGATCTCGCCTGAGAGAATGAAAGCAACGCCCAGGAGAGCAGAAACCTGCAAAACATTTGTTATAAAATCTAAAACAATGGAGCCGACTTGGAAACAATTGCAAAACTGCGCCTTCTTTGCCAAATGGTGTGGTGTTGGCTGCCTGGCGGGAAGAATCGTGGAATGGTGGCTAGGCATGTTTAGTGGCAGGGTTATTATCAGATCTCTAGAGTGTGGTTTCTTTATTGTTGTTTGCTCAGATGAGTTCGTGAAAAGAGAAATCCTTTATGGAAAGCCGCTATTCTTTGAAGGAAACCCATTTTACCTCACGGACTGGGAAGCAAACTTTGATCCAAATAACCACAATTTCAGAACGGTGCCCAGATGGATCAAACTAAGGAACCTTCCATCCGAATATTGGAACATGGATGCCCTGAGCAAGATTGGGGAGGAATGGGGCTCATTCATAGGAGTGGATGAAGACTTCCTATTGGGCAGAATAGGTGCAGAGGCTAAGATATGCGTTTCCCTTGACAAGGATTTAAAATTTCTTGATAATTTGGAAATAATAATGGCGAAAGGCAGATGGATTCACAAAGGGGAGATCATCACAGCCCAACCTGGGGGAAAATGTGAGTTAGGACCGGGCTTTAAGGTGTCTTGCTCAAGATTAAGGGATGAAGATTGGAGCAATTTTAAAAACCCTAATCAGGGTCCAAAATAGGGTACTGTAAATTCAAAATCTCAAGACACAACAATGACGAAAGGGAAGCGGGTAGAATCAATACCACCAGTTGTTGTGCCTTCAGAAGACTGCCCTAAAAAGAGGAAGTTGGATACCAGAGAACCCCAAGATAAACAAGATGTTCGGATAACAAATATGCCGCCAGAAGACAATCAGAAGAAAGCAGGAAAAGGCGGGGAGCTTATTAAGCTGTTGGAAGAAGCTACAGTCTTGCAAAGAGACATCAGATTGCAGTTGAAAGAAATATCGCAGGGAGAAGAATCTCCAGCAATCGTGGGCCAGGATATGGTTAACTTAGAAACTATATTCCCAGGACAGGGGCGGAACCCTATTGATTTAAGCCTTGAGGGCGGGGAGATTCTGATGCATACGACCAAGACTCTGTTTGATCCCAACGGCATGGGATGCCAAGCAACGATGGAAGAATGCAAGTTAAGCCAGAATGCTGAGGTGTGTTTGGAGATAGACTTTTCAAGTGCATCCACAAGGGAGCCAAAAGATTAAAACAAAAATGAAGTTTCAGCTTATGCCCCCAGCACAGGAGCCAATAGTGAAAAGGTTGTCACACGGGAAGTGCAGAGTGAAGGAGGAGTAAAGGAGGCAAAGAAGAATGATCCAGATGTCTCAGATAAAGCTCAATGGCAGGAAAAAGTAGGAAATTACCTACAAGGGGAAGGCGTGGGCCCTGATGCCATAAACATAGAGGTTGAGGAACATTCAAAAGCAAACTTAATTTGTGATCTCCTTGGGATCTCAGGTGGGAACGAAAGAAGCCACAATGTCGGGGCAACTTCAATTACAGCCAAGGATGAAAAAAGGCTAGCTCATAGTCAAGGTCTCCTCCAAGAACTTTTGAAAGAAGGTGAGATAGAGGCCCAAGAAAATGAGCTTCTATTCACAAGGGACCAATCTGCTCTGGAGGAGCAGGCCAAGCTAGGTATCCAGCAAATCTTCTCAACCAAAATGAAACCTGATTATGGGAAGTGTTCAAGCAAGAAATTTGGAAGGAAATCATTAAACGAGCTAAGGCTAATGGATGGTGAAGCTGAAGGGCAGCTTAAGATAACATATCTACTAGAAGCAGGGAAGGGAGGCCCACTTCCCAAGGAGCCATGATGCTCCTATCATGGAATGTTAGGAGCCCTAATGCCCCTAACAAAAGACGCCTGGTCAAGTGGAGGGTTGGCTTGACCAAGGCTGAAATAGTCTTAATCCAAGAAACAAAACTGGACACAGATCAGGTGGAAACATTTGTTAAAAGCTTCAAAATTTGGAATGTGGAGGCAGTCCAATTGGTTGGTGCTTCTAGTGGGCTGGCAATAGCTTGGAACATGGCTATGGTGAACTTTGAGGTGCTTGGGGCAGGAAGTCATTGGATTGGTGGCATCGTCAAGAGTTTGACATCCAACATGCAGTTCCTATTGATTAACGTATACGGAAAGATCTCCTGTCTCAACAAAAGAGTGCTTTGGGCTGAGCTCGATAACTTCATGGTAGTAAATGCATTCCCACGTCAAATTATAGGTGGTGATTTTAATGCCATCCTTAGTAGCCAGGACAAGAAAGGGGGCTCTCTCAGGCCGGGGCAGTCACAAAAGGACTTTAGTGATTGGGTCACAAGAAAGAACTTTATTGAGATCGAAACTGGTGGAAAGGCTTACACCTGGAACAATAGACGTCTTGGCTTCAGCAACATTGCGGAGAAGCTGGACAGATTTTTCTTTGGGGGTGACTTAACGACCTTTCCTTTCTCCATGGTCGGCTCCATTCTTCCTTGTTCTGGGTCAGATCATTATCCCATCAGACTTGACCTCTTCGGCGATGTGCAACCAGCAAGGTCTCCTTTTAAATTTGAGAAGATGTGGACCAAGGATGAGAACTTTATGAGCTTGATACAATCTTGGTGGAATGAAGAGTAGTTTGAAGGGTCAAAGTTGTTTTGCTTTGTCTCAAAGTTAAAACATGTAAAGAGCAAATTGTTGATTTAGAATAAGGAACACTTCAAGAATATCTTTCAAACCAAAACCAGAATTGAGGAAGAGTTGAGTGTTCTCAACGAGGAATTTATCAAAAATGGCACGATTCAGGAAAGCTTTCTTAAGAGAAAGACTTGTTGGCAGACTATGAAGATGTGTTATCAAAAGAAGAAGTGTTCTAGAAGCAAAAATCCTGAGAAAATTGGATTGGCGAAGGGGATAGGAACACGAAATACTTCCACAACATCACAAAGCAGCGAAGTGCCTTAAACAGAATTTCAAGTTTGGTGAAAGCTAACGGCCAGCGTATCGAGCACCCCAAGGAAATCAGGGAAGAGATAGTAAACTTTTATCAGGCTCTATTAAACAACTGGGAGGGCTCAAACCTCATGGCCCAACAAAATCTTCTGCAACATATTCCCCACATTATCGACGAAGAGCAGAATAAGGCCCTCAATGCGAGAATCTCCCAAGTAGAAGTTGAATCAGCTCTTAAGCAACTCCACCCGGATAAGGCTTCGGGACCAGACGGCTTCCCTGCTGTTTTTTATCAAAAGTGTTGGCCAATCTTTGGTTTCGAATTAGCAGAAGCCCTTGAAGCAGCCATAAATTTTGGGAGGTTACTCAAAGAAGTGAACAACACTTTCATCGTTCTTATTCCCAAAAAGGAAAAGGCCACGAAATTGGAGGACTTTAGGCCAATTTCCCTCTGCAGTACCCTCTACAAGATTTTGTCTAAGGTACTAGCAAATAGACTTAAAACTTTGTTACCCAACATCATCTCAGAAGAACAAACCGATTTCGTCTCCAGGAGATCAATCCTAAACGGTGTCATCGTTGCCCAAGAAGTTATTCATACTTTGTAGAATTCACATGAGGTAGGAATGTTGATCATACTGGATGTCCGGAAAGCCTACGACAAGGTAGATTGGAGTTTTCTATGCAAGATCTTGGCTGCTTTTGGTTTTAATAGACAATGGATCAATTGGATTTTTTAGTGCATTTCGGGTCCCAGGTTCTCCATCTTGATAAACGGCTCACCAGAAGGTTTTTTTACTGCTTCAAGAGGGCTTAGGCAGGGAGACCCAATCTCCCCTTTCTTGTACATTTTAATGGCAGAAGCACTAGGAAGGGCCCTCAAGAGCATCCACTCTACCGGGAGTCTAGATGGTTTAACAGTCGCAAGAAACATTTATGTCACTCACCAATAGTTCGCCGACGACACCATGCTCTTTGGAGCTGCCAAGAAGAAAGAAGCCCGCCAATTTCTAAAAGTGCTCTCATTGTACGCCAAGGCCTCGGGTCAAGAAATCAACCGAGCTAAATCAGAGGTATTCTTCCTTTCGACCCCCCCAAGAGTAGAAATGGAAATATTGAACATCTTGAAGTTCAAAAAAGGAACTCTACCTTGTTCCTATCTTGGTCTGCCTATTGATAAAGGGCTGAGAAACTCCAAATTATGGGACCCCCTAAGTGTCAGGATGGACAAAAGAATGAATTCTTGGAAAGGCCATTGGCTCTCTTGGGTTGGGAGGTTAGTGATGTTGAAAACAGTTATCTCTTCTTTGCCTATTTACCTGTTATCTTACCTTGCCCTTACAGCTGGTGCCAACTCGAATATTATTCAAAAGATGAGAAGATTATTTTGGCAAGGATTGGCTGAAAAGGACATAGTAGCTCTCATCTCTTGGGAAAAGATATGCAAACTCAAAGAACATGGTGGGGTTGGTCTGAGGGATCAAAGCTGGCAAAATAAAGCACTGGGCGCTAAATTGGTGTGGAGAATGCTTCATGAACCAGAACTTAAGTGGGCTAGGATTTTGCAATCAAAGTACCTTAACACCAATGATCCAACTGAGATTGTCAAGATTGTTAATCCTCCTAAGGGGTCGCAGGTGTGGAATTTTATGTTGAGTTGCAGACTTGTTATTTCTGATCATGTGTCTTGGGATATCTACAGTGGGGAAATAGCTCTGTTCTGGGAGGATTCCTGGGGAGGTTACCCGAGCATTGATAGCAAAATTAAAATAGAGGAGACCAAGTCCTACCTTAAACAACACTAGGGCAACACGGTAAGGGATTATGTGGTCTTCTTCCAGAATAATCCATCCCTTGGCTGGAAATGGAAAGATATGTCAGAGTTAGAGCTGCCAAGGGAAGACGTTGCCCTGCTAATAGAGGTTATTAATCAGAGAAAGCTAGTCTTCAGAAGTGGGGTAGACAAGCTTATTTGGGAAAGATCAAAGAATGGCCTCTATAATGCCAAGGACGGGTATGGCATCATTACTGGTTTGGAAAACGCAGCTAAGTCTGACAGCCCTTATCATTTATTTTGGAACAAACATTGTGTACCCAAAGCTAGAGTCTTTGCTTGGGCTTCCACTCAGAAGAAAATCTTGACTGCAGAAAGGTTTAAAAAGTTGGGTTATGAGGGACCATCGTGGTGTGTGCTTTGCAAACAAGACGAAGAGAGTGTTGACCATCTGCTGCTCGGATGCTCCTACTCTCAACAGTGTTGGAGGTGGTTATGTGCAAAATTGGGGTGGATAACGGCACTCCCAAATGACATTATGAGCCTCTTCAAGAGTTGGCCAAACAAACCATCGTCTGGCCTCGTTAGTAGTATTTGGAGCATCTGTCCCTCCCTTCTTATCTGGGAGATCTGGAAGGAACGGAATAGGCGGAGCTTTGACGACAAGGCATTGGAAATTGATTCCTTTTTAAACAAGGTGGAGGCAGCAATAGTGGAAGTAGTGAACAATGGGATATGTACCTGTTCAACACAGACGGAAAAATTCACAGAGTGGGATGGGTAGATGTAGTTTAGGTGGCATGGGCTTCACATCCCTCCTCACTTTGGGAAAGGAGGGAAAGCCTCCCTCAATGACCGTAGAGAGGCAAAATGGCAACGTCCCTCCAAGGGCTAGTTCAAGTTGAACTTTGATGGGGCATCAAGGGGAAATCCTAGGCCCTCGGGTGTCGGGTGTGTTATCAGAATGTGGAATGGTGACTTCGTTGGTAGACTGGCCATTCCTCTAGATGAAGATACCAAAAATGTTGCAGAATTTGCTGCTCTAATCCATGGGCTTTTACTATGTAGGGATCTTGAGTTGGAAAATCTGGAGATCGAGGGTGATTCTACGCTAGTAGTTAATGCCATAAGAACCGGGACAATCCCTAATTGGAAATTGAAAGCAATGTTGGAGAGGGCGTTGGAGTTGTTGAAATATTTTGAGGCTTACATAATAAATCATACCTTCAGAGAAGCCAATAGTGAAGCGGATGGATTGGCAAACTGGGCTGCGGATGGGAATGTTTTTGGTTCTATCGGACCTAGGTAGTTTGTGCTGGGGGGGCGATGCTAATGGTGCTTGTTGTATTCTAGCCTCCCTCTTGATTCGATTGCATTTGTTCAGGTGATGCTAAAGTTGAATGAGGTCTTCTTGTCCCCCTTTCAGTGCGGCTTCTCTGTTCTAAGTTCATGGGTCCAGTACGCTAGTAATGCCTTTCTCTACACTACTGCTGGAAACATAATATTCAGAGCAAGTTTGAGCACCGGGGTTCTTCAAGTTGGAAGTACATTCTTTGAGTAGAACAAGTTTGTGTGGAAGCACATTTTTGTCCTCACCCATATTCAGTGTAGAAACTTGGCCTTTGAGGCACTGGTGGTTTGGACATTCAAGAAGGCTGAGATTTGGCAACGATTCAAAGAACGTTGCTTAGCCTTTTGATGTCCATCTGTAAACTTTTTATTTTAATATTATATCTCTTTGCAGCTCTGTTGCGTGTTATCTATCAAAAAAAAAAAAATGCCTAACAATCTATTTATTTTGCCTCTTGTATTAAGCAAGAATGTAGCTTGACCACATATTTATTTATATTTACATTCAGCAAGAATGTAGCCCTAACTGAAATGAGTAGATTATTTGGACCAAAAAAGCCTAACCATATATTCATTTGCCTCTATGGATTGAGTAAAAATGTTATACATTAAAATGAGAAAACTTCTTAGGTCACTAAAACCTACCCATGTTTGAATTTTCCTTTATATTCAACAAGAATAAATCCTTGACTAAATGAGTGCATTGATACAAAATGGAGCTTGAACACGTGTATTTATTTATCTTTATATTCAACAAGAATGTAGCCCCAATTGAATGAGTGGGTTGTTTGGGCCAATAAAGTTGAACCATGTGTTTATTTGCCTCCATGAATTGATTAAAAATGTTATGCATTAAAATAAGAAAAAAAATAGGTCACCAAAATCTAACCATGTTTGTTTGTAAATTTGTTTTACATTTAAAAAGAATAGAGCCTTGATTAAACATGTGCATTATCTATGTTAAAATCCTAACTATGTGTCTATTTGCCTTCACATTTTGCAAGAATAGAGCTCCAATTAAACTAGTGTATTGTTTAAACTGCAAAAGACTAACTATGTGTCTATTTGTCTTCACATTTGACATGAATAGAGCTTCAATTAAATGAGTGCATTGCCTAGGTTGAAAAACCATAACTATATGTCTATTTTGTTTCGCATTCAACATAAAAAGAGCTCCAATTAAATGAGTGTATTGTCTAGGTTACAAAATTTTAACTATCTGTTTAAATTTTTCTTCACATTCAACAAGAATAGAGCTCCAATTAAATGAATGCATTATCTAGAATACAAAAGCCTAATTATGTGTCTATTTACCTTCACATTCAAAAAATAAAGCTCCAATTTAATGTGTGCATTATATAGATGACAAAATTCTAACTATACCTACTTACCTTTAAATTCAATAAAATGAAAAGCTTTGATTAAAACAAACATTGCATTCACATTGAGCGAGTCAATTTAAGCTTGCTTAAACCCTTTAAATAGAAAAATAAGAGTCTATACAAAATGTAAGACCTTTTAAGTAAAGTTGATGGCCCTTGGAAAAGACCTCTCATTCTCTTTGAGGATAGGCAGCAAGTATGTTTTTAATTATTAAAGGTAGGGCCACTTATGAATCAAAGTGGGGTTACAAGTTTTTAATATGTTTAAAATAATTATATAATTAAAACTTACATGTATAGATCTATAAAAGGGTATTTTTAGAATTTTAAAAAATGTTATTTATATGAGTAGGAGTTGTGAGAACATTAAGTGTTTAATATTTTTTTGGTAAATTGGTCCTAAAGTGATGCTACATATGTATTTAGTGGACATTTTTGGTTGGAAAGGTTGTGGTTTAACTCTAATTTAGCTAGAATGAATCTAGCTAACCATATGTTTGAATAAAAATGACTTTCAATTAAAAATGTGTAAATTAATTTATATTGATAGGTTGGCTTGAAGTATGGCATAGTTTTGAAGTTTCACATAGTGAGAATGGAGAATTAATTGAAATGTGTGGGCTCTTTAGGCCACCAACATCTACCATATGTCTATTTTCCTTCACATTATGAGAATAGAGTCTTAATTAAAATGAGTGAGTTGTTTTACCTACCAATGCCTAACAAAATGTTTATTTTGCCTCTTGTATTGAGCAATAATGGAGCTTGACCATACATTTATTTATATTTAAATTCAACAAGAATGTAGCCCCAATTGAAATGAGCGGATTATTTGGGCCAATAAAGCCTAACCATGTGTCAATTTTCCTCTATGGATTGAGTAAAAATGTTACACATTAAAATGAGCAATCTTCTTAGGTCACAATAAAGCCTAGGTAACCATGTTTATATTTTCCTTTATATTCAACAAGAATAGAGGCTTGATTAAATGATTGCATTGAGCAAGAATGGAGCTCGAATGCATGTTTATTTATCTTTACATTCAACAAGAATGTAGCCCCAATTGAATGAGTGGGTTGTTTGGGCCAATAAAATCAATGTGTTTATTTGCCTCAATGGATTGAGTAAAAATGTTATACATTAAAATGAGAAAAAAAAATAGGTCATGCCAAAACCTAACCATGTTTGTTTGTAAATTTATTTTAGATTTAACGAGAATAGAGTCTTGATTAAGCAAGTGTATTATCTATGTTAAAAATCCTAACTATGTGTCTATTTTCCTTCACCTTTGCCAAGAATAGAGCTCCAATCAAACAAGTGCATTGTTTAGGTTGCAAAAGCCTAACTATGTGTCTATTTGTCTTCACATTTAACAATGAATAGAGCTTCAATTAAATAAGTGCATTGTCTAGGTTGTAAAATCACAACTTTATGTCTATTTTCTTTCACATTCAGCATAAATGGAGCTCCAATTAAATGAGTATATTGTCTAGATTGCAAAAACTTAACTATGTATGTATTTGTCTTAACAAATTGAATGAGTGTATTATAGACGACAAAAGTCTATTTCCCCACATTCAACAAAAATAAAGCTCCAATTAAATAATTGTATTGTAGATTACAAAAGTCTAACTATATCTACTTACCTTTAAATTCAATAAAATGAAAAGCTCCATTTTAAACAAACGTTGCATTCACATTGAGTGAATCAATTTACTTTCGCTTAAACGCTTTAAACACTCCAGAGTGCTTGGACTGCGTTCCATAGAGCTCGGAGTGCATGTAAACCGTCCCGTTACGATATTTTTGATAGGAGGAAGCAATCTATTCGGCAAAGCTTTTTAACGACCCCGTATTGGCAGACAATGCTTTATTCCGGTGGGCCCAATCTCGTCTTATCCGCGTGATGTTGACATTTATTTTACCGACTTCGAATGCCACGCGTCAGTCGAAGATGGATCAGGCGGCACCACTAAGCCGCGTCGTAACCGCGTCGTTCGCTATTCAACTTTCTCAACTATTTCGTCTCTTGAGATTCCTGTGTTTTCTTTTGGTGGTGTTGTATTTCTTGACAAGTCTTTTTTTTTTGGCCTGTTTGGGAAGGAAAAAGAAGAGGAGACACAGCAGCAGCAGGGCAGTGCTGTGGATCCACACGGGCAGGGACACGTGGCGGGTGTAGCTCCGCATGAGCAGGGACACGTAAGTGAGGCCTACCCTACCCCTGTCTCTCATGGACACGTAGGCGAGGCTCACCCTACGCCTGCATCTCATGGCCACGTAGGCGTAGGCGAGCCTCACCCTGTGTATGGCCACATAAGCGAGGCTCATCTTACGCCTGTGTCTCATGGCCACGTCGGCGAGGTTCACCTTACGCCTGTGTCGCATGCCCACGTGGAGGAGGGTAAGTTCCATGGCGAAGGTGAGAAGACGACACACGAAGGGGGGCACACGGTTAAGCTGCATCGCTCCAACAGCTCTTCTTCCAGCTCTGTAAGTTTTTGTTCTTCATAAAAAGACTATACATTCTGTAAATTATCTTCCACTTTCTATAATGTCAGTAGTTTGTTCATTTGGATGTGATGAAATGAATGTGTTTACAGTCAAGCGAGGAGGAAGAAGATGAGAATGGGGAGAAGAAGAAGAAAAAGAAGGGTGGATTGAAAGACAAGATAAAGCTTCCCGGACGACATGAGAAGAAAGAGGAAGAGTACGATCATGGCAAAGTTGAAGAACAGGGCGAAAAGAAGGGTTTGATGGATAAGATCAAAGAGAAGCTTCCTGGACACCACGAAGAGGAAGAAAAAGGGCATTGAAAAGCAACTGGTTTCTTTGGCTGGTTTTTAATGTTAAATTGTGTGTAGCCCATCTTTTGGTTTGAAGCATACTGTGGATTGTAAGTGTGCTGTGTTTATTTTCTATATATAATAAGAATACAATGGTTGATGTGATTTTGTAATTGCAATGTTGAGGAAGTGGAAAGTGTAGAGGGTTCTTATACCTGCAGTCTTTCCATACAAATTTTAGGCTGGCAGTTTACTTTATCTCACTGTATTTCAGCACATAATAATTATAAATTCAAAAAAAAAAAAAAACCAATAGTATAATAAAAGGCATTCATATTTAATGATAATAATATATTTAATTTTGAGTAGCTGAAATAAAAAGCTTTGTAAAATGAAGGTGGTTTTGAGACAGGGGAATGCATTCTCTTAGGTTTTGACAAAAGATAACCTACTTACATTCATATGTCAGATAATAATTTAATTCACATTCATATTGATAAATCAGTACTTCTTAGTGCTTAGATATAAAAAGACAGCACTTACTATTGTGAATCTCAGACATGCATGTGTGTGGAATAGTGGACATCGATTTTTTTTAATGCAAAATAAATATCTAACCTGCATTTGAATATGCAGGTAGGTGGGATTTGTATCTCTGTGCTCTTTCTGTTTTCAGTTGAAGATATAACTAGATATCTGCAATATTTATTAGAACACTTTAGTTATACACTAGATATTTATTAGAGCACTTCAGTTATACGACCTCCACAAATTATTTTTTGCTATCACCTCTTCGGCTAAGAGTCAAGGACTAAGAGGTATTCATTCTGCCAAATTCACCCAAGGTACAATCCTTGCCTCATCCCTTTTTTGGTGTCGAAGCCTTTGCACTCAGTAAGACTTGATCCCTGGTGGACTCATTAGAACCTTTCAATTTCACCAGTAGACCAAGTATTGTTTTTTGTGTCTCCTAAGGATGGTGGTTTGCTGCGTGTTTTTACATAGAGTTGTTTTAGGATAATTTTTTTGAAAATTTTGCATGCTTTATCTAAGAATTTAATTTCTTTGGCACGATGTATTTTATTATTCTAGAGGAAAGGGTATAATCTGTATACATTAATTAATTAAAACTTGTAATTTTATTTTTAATTAAATTAATAAATATTGTCAAAGATACATCTTGATGTCTAAGTAGAAATACCACATGTCAACATAATCTTCACTACATGCATGCATTTATAGAAGGATAACACACAAGGCACCTATCTTCACTTGCTTATACAACTATCATAAAAACTCAACATGCAACCCATCTATCATAAATTTCTATGAAAAAAATCAGTCCTCTCAACATGCAATACGCCTACCACATGCAAGAATGGCACCTACCACAATTTCACTAGCCTTGACTCTTACATTGTCATACAAGTTGTCATAGTTATGTCATAATCCATCATAGCAGTTGTTATAGTTCAACTCTTACAACTAATGACAAATTCCACTAAAATAGCTTATAGTGGGGTACACAAAGTGGGACACCTATTTCCACCAATTTAGGATGCATATCATCCTAGTCACTTACCATGTAAGTTGCCACCTCACCAAAGTAGGTCTCACAAAGTGGCATCACAAGAATGACATAAAATAAATACATAAGCTAAAATAAATAAATAATTGACAACATTAATGTTAGGACTTGCAAAGGTTGAGACACCTTAATCAGAACATTCTCCCACTTAACAAAGACCTTTCAAGAGCCAAAATTGAAACATGATTTTAAATGCTAGGGGCCAAACAACATCATCACAACCACCCATGAAACCACATGAATCTCCAACATGCTCTTGTGCACAAAAAAGATACTTGCAGTAACATCCAAGATGTCCACCATATCAAGCAAGAACACAAGTTTCTGCACAGCTGAGTTAGCAAGGGGTCGTTCAAACAGAATGTTCTTCGCTAATCATTTCAGCGCAATGTAGGTTTGTTATCATGGAAACCGCCATTTTAGTAGTCAGGTCAATGGATTATGGAAACTACCATTTTAGTAGTCAGGTTAGAGGAATTTTCAGCCAGCATAAAATTTGGTGTTATTGTTTTCCCAATTGGCTCCAACATTTTTTCTTTGCACATGGTTTTATTATCATTTTTCAATTTTTTTATGCGAGTCTTGGTCCCGTACAGTGTACATAATGAGTACAAACAAACTAAAATCTTTTCTGATTGAATAACATGCTAATCGAAATGGAACCCTATATGTACAATATCTGTTAAAGAAGTAATTTTACGAGTATTTGAATGAACTTTTAACTGAATGTTATATGGTCGTATAAAGGAAACTTTTATGTCACTTTGTAATATTTGCTCTGTGGAGGTATTTTGAAAACATAGTGGACAAAACTCAGGAATAAAAGTAATAGCAGCATTAATAGGAAGAAAGGTCATGTTTTTATTGTATATGTTTTCAACTGGTAAACTTTGCATGCCACATATAGTGTGTTCAATTAAATTGTCAAGATTTATTGAAATCAGTTTGTTTACATTGCAAGCTTTTTTCTTAAGTTCGAAGATGAGGAAGAAGATGGAGTTGACGATCTTCCCAAAAAGGACTGTTCCATTCTTTCAAATATTAAGTATTCCTATTTATTATTATTCCAGTTTTATTGCAGACGCAGTCAACATTAAAATACATATATGTCACTAACTTTGGAAAGATATTGAATTTTCTGAATTATCACTTTGTGAATAAGATTAGGTATTATTTATTTGGAGATATGTCATTGTCTTACTGATGGTCAAAAGTATACGATCTTTTCCTGCTCTACTTCCTATGAGATTTGACACTTCCCTGGTAAAGTACAGTTTCCTATCCCAATAAAGTTAAACGAGAGGCCATGCAACAGGTGACAATAATAATATGTTATGTGAGGCCCATCATTTTCTAAATTTCAAAAGTTTTAGTAATGTTGTAGACACATCCATGTGTTGTCCCTTATTTTGGAAGGCTAGATTATCTGTCGGAAACATCACAATAATTCACGTCATATACAACTTTGCAATTGACAGAAGCTTAATTGAGTTGTTTAATGCAGTGCAGACAGATTTCAGAGTTTAAAGAATGGGTTGACATTTAATTTAATTTTGGTACTTTTTTTTTTAGCTTTAATTTATAATGGATGGATTTGAATTGAGTTTATAGTAGAATTTTTTCATTGTTTTATTTAAGATAATATGGAGAGATATTAGAATTCAAGAGTGGCGTGAGATTAAATTTAATATAAATAAAAGATAAATCATAAACATTAAATGAAACTTTTTATCATCACAAAAAAATCAAATATAAATTACAAAGAAAAATAAAATAAAAATCACAAAGAAAAATCAAAGAAAAGTCAAAATCAAAATCAAAGAAATTTAATAGAAAAATCAAAATCCAAATAAAAGAGATTTGATAAAAAAAAATCAAACAGATAAATCACAAAGAAAAATTATAAAGAAAAATCACAAAGAAAAATATAGAAAAATCATAAAGAAAAATCAAAGAAATTTAATAGAAAAATCAAAGAAATTTAATAGAAAAATCAAAATCCAAATCACTTTCACCCTTATTCCCCGAGAATGGAATGGGGTGGCTGATTGCCTGGCTAGATGGGCGTCGAATCATATTCAAGATTGGAATTTGGTGGATCAGGGCCAATTACCCCTGGATTTGTCTCAACAATTAGATCGCTTGGTTGAACTTGATAGGGCCATTTGATGCCCTTGCTTTGTATTGTTTCCTTGATTTAATAAAAAATTTACCCCTTTGATGTTAAAGAGATTTGATAAAAAAAATAAAAAAGAAAAATCAAAGATAAATCACAAAGAAAAATCAAAGAGATTTGATAGAAAAATCAAAATTAAAACCAAAGAGATTTGATTAAAAAAAATCAAAATGAAAAGGATTTTATAGAAAGAGAAATCAAAGATAAATCACAAAGATTTGTTTGCAAAGATATAAAAATATTTACTAATAACTTCAAGATTAAAAAATAAATAAATAAATAAAAGAGATTTGATAAAAAAATAAAATAGAAATTACTAAGAATTCAAAATATTTATCATAGATAAACTAAATGATCAAATAAATAAATAAAAAAAAACAAATAAAAATCTTTACCATGATAAATTGAAAGATCAAATAAATAAATTAAAGATAAAAGATAAATCAAATAAAAAATTCAAAGATAAAAGATAGATCAAAGATTTGAGTAAACTAAAAGAGATCAAATAAATAAATAAAAAACTTGATCTCAAAGAGAAATAAAAGATAAATTAGATATTTGATCACGAAGATGAATTAATAAAAAAGGAAAACCATATATTTGATCACAAAAATTTAATGTACAATTAATTTATATGGTTGATCAAGGAGTTCATCTTTCTAAGGGCATTTAGATTTGGAGCTTAAATAGAACTTATGTATTTTAGAATCATATTTTGCATATGAACTATTGTCATAATTTACTTAAATTAAACATCAATAAACATCAACAAAATAAAGGAACCAACTACTCCAATAATGGAATATAATCAAGTCAAATTATATATATCTTGGATAAATATACCAAAGAAGCAAGTGAACATATATTTTTGTTAAAGTTTTCCTATAAAAAGGGATGAAATAAAGGAAAACAAAAAATAAATGTAAAACTTTATTGGAATGCTAAGGGATGAATTACATTTTATGTGAACCTAACTTTTTTTTTTGTGACTAAGGGTTTCTCCTAAATTATTCACTCATTATGGTTTTATGGTTTTTTAATTGTTACATCTCATTTCTAGGTATAATTAGTTAAATTCTTCTTTTATATTGATGCTTCATTTCTAATATTAATTATAGGGTTCATTCTTACATTAGCTGACCTTTCTTTTGTCCACCCTATTGACAATATGTTTAGTTTATGAATCTAATGTGCTTATATGCTTATGTCATTAGTACAAACTTGCTATATCGATTTTTTTTAGTTCAATTTCGTGTATAGTTAAGCCTTGGTCATATCATTATATGATTAGAGTCTAATTATGATTAGTGTTCAATTAGGGTTAGGATTAGGGTTCTATTAGAGTTGAATCTGGGTTAGGGTTTACTAAGGGTCAAGGTTATGGTTATGGTTAGGGTTCAACCAGGGTTAGTGTTAGATTTATGATTTAATTAGGGTTAAGATTAGGGTTCAATTAGAATAAGGATTAGGGTTAGGGTTAAAATGGAGTTATGATTCAATTAAGGTTTCATGCTATGTTTATGGTTCAAATATAGTTAGGATTCAATCATGGTTCAATAAGGTTAGACTTAGGCTTTAATTAGGATTAGGGTTTAATTAGGGGTAGGGCTCAATTAGAGCTAGGGTTAGATATAGAGTTCAATTAGTGTTAGAATTAGGATTAGAATCAAGGTTCAATTAGGCTAGGGTGAAGGTTTAATTAGGATTAGGGTTCAATTAGGGTTAGGGCTAGAGCTAGGGTTAATTTAGGGTTCAATCAGGGTTAGAAAATAAATCTTTGGGTTAGTGTTAGGGTAGGGTTAAATTAGGGCTAGGGTTAAATTAGGGTTAGGTTTCAATTAGGTTTAGGTTTGGGGTTAGGGTTAAGGTCACTTAGGGATAGGGTTAGAGTTAGCATTCAATTTCGGTTAGGGTTTAATTAGGGTTAAGGTTAGGGTTCAATTAAATTTAGGGTTAGGGTTTAATTATGGTTAAGGTTAAATTAGAGTTATGATTATGATTACGGTTCAATTATGGTTAAAATTAGGGTTAGGGTTAGTGTTTAATTATGATCTAGGTTAAATTAGGGTTATGGTTAGGACTAAGGTTTAATTATAGTTTGTGTTAGGTTTCAATTAGGGTTATAGGAGTAATCTTCAAGTTAATGTTACAATTACATTATGATTAGGGTTCAAATAAGATAAGGGTTAGGGTTCAATTAGGGTTAACATTCAAATTTAATAGTGTTATCAATTAACACCTCGATAATGATAACTCTTAATTTGTTAGGTTTAATTAGGGAATTAAACCCAACTCTTGGACCACCTAAGGAATGGTTGGTTGCTACTTTAAAGTTCAACTACTCCATCATATTCATGGTGCATCAGGTCATTCCATCATTCAGGTTGTTACATGTCCACTATGGGATACCTACATTCCATTACCAGTGCACAAATGGTTAACTAATTAAATGTATTTTTGAAATATTATTTGACAAATGTTCGCAAAATATTTATACATTTTATCTATGACTAAATTCAATTTTGAAAATATTTTTTGAATATTGTTTAAAAGTTATGACCAATGCATAAACGTTTAACTAAGTGAAACAATGCACAAATGGTTAACTAATTAGAAGGTTTTTTGAAATATTATTTGAAAAATGTTTGCAAAATATTTATACATTTTATCTATAACTAAATTCAATTTTGAATATATTTTTTGAATATTTTTTAAAAGTTATGACCAATGCATAAATGTTTAATTATGTGAAACTATTTTTTTTTTTAACGAATTGAAAGTATTTGTGTTCCAATTAAATGGAAATGGTCGATATTGATGTTAAGTTTTTTTATATACAAGTTGGTATGATTTTAAGTTAATCTTTATAAAATCTAAAATCAAATACTTACAAAGCTACTATTAATCAAAACATTATATTATAACTTTGGAGAGAAATTCCACTAAATTTTAATGTCTAGCCTTATAATGGGAATTGAAATAAACAATGATGGAAAATATAATGAAGTCATTTATATTACTTTTGAAATGAATGTTAATGAAGATGTATACATTTTTTAAGGTCGCTATTTAACAAAAGTTAAAAAAAACTACTAATTATTTATTAAACATAAGCATTATTATTTATTACATGATGTTAAAGAAAAAAGTATGTTATTGTAATTGAATTCAAATAATTGTTTTCATAATTATACAAATATTATTTAACAATTATTATGAGTGCATAATTTTTCTGAGTGCAATAGATGTCTTGATTATGATAACTCTCGGCGTATTTTATATATATTAATATTTAATATATGTATGCTAGTTTTATTTTTAATTAAATTAATAAATATTGTCAAAGATACATCTTGATGTCTAAGTAGAAATACCACATGTCAACATCATCTTCACTACATGCATGCATTTATAGGAAGGATAACACACAAGGCGCCTATCTTCACTTGCTTATACAACTATCATAAAAACTCAACATGCAACCCATCTATCATAAATTTCTATGAAAAAAATCAGTCCTCTCAACATGCAATACGCCTACCACATGCAAGAATGGCACCTACCACAATTTCACTAGCCTTGACTCTTACATTGTCATACAAGTTGTCATAGTTATGTCATAATCCATCATAGCAATTGTTATAGTTCAACTCTTACAACTTATGACAAATTCCACTAAAATAGTTTATAGTGGGGTACACAAAGTGGGACACCTATTTCCACCAATTTAGGATGCATATCATCCTAGTCACTTACCATGTAAGTTGCCACCTCACCAAAGTAGGTCTCACAAAGTGGCATCACAAGAATGACATAAAATAAATACATAAGCTAAAATAAATAAATAATTGACAACATTAATGTTAGGACTTGCAAAGGTTGAGACACCTTAATCAGAACATTCTCCCACTTAACAAAGACCTTTCAAGAGCCAAAATTGAAACATGATTTTAAATGCTAGGGGCCAAACAACATCATCACAACCATCCATGAAACCACATGAATCTCCAACATGCTCTTGTGCACAAAAAAGATACTTGCAGTAACATCCAAGATGTCCACCATATCAAGCAAGAACACAAGTGTCAAATCCAAGTGATAACAAAGGTTATAGGCTACTGCAACAACTCCATTGTGCTCATGAGCTAAATAGAAGCTCAACCAACTCCAAGACCATAACCAGAACACAATTCTAAAGTCGAAGAATCCTTCAAATAACAAGATAAACCATTAGATAGAATAACAACCAAAACAAGTTTCCCTCATCTAACTGATAAACCCATGAGACTAAAAATAGCACCCACAACAAATTCTAATCCATCCAATAGATACCATACTACAAAGGTATCCAAAACATTAGTATAACTTATGCCAACACTATATCCAACCTATAACCTACAATCACAAGCTCCATGTGTCAAAAATTGTCAATGAAGAACACACACATCTAGGAATTCCCACTGCATGGGTAATGTCAAGTTTGAAAATAGACCATGGCATATCAATTCTACCAATCAACACTTATAGTAAGGTGTGACAAAAAATCAAATCATGTAAATTAGCAAAGAAAAATCACAATTATCTACACATGCAACACAAATCATTGCATAGTCTCTGAAAACATGTCACCATAACTCTCCTAAGTCCACCACACTGAACCATGTGAACATAAACCTCTAGGAAGAAGCCATAGAACAAAGAGAAAAACTATAAATCATATCCCATATAATCATATCCCAACAACTCAAAGTGTTAAGTTGTGCCAAGTAAGATCTCCTTCACAACCCCAAAGAAGCCTCAATAACACCCAAACATCCAATCTCATTAGATCAAACATAAAATATCTCATGTTACCAAAATGGATGTAAGCCTCTCTAAACAAGGAAGATCAAACTCAAAAAACTTTCCCATATCATAAAAAATCCCTTGATAACATCTCCAAAAATTCTCGTGGAATAAATCAAATAGCCAAGGAGATTAAACATGTCGAACACTCCTCCAATCAACCCTCTAGAACTAGAAATCATAGCTCAAGATCCATCTCTATGAGAAGAAAAAGCTCATAAAGCATAATGCATCTAAAAACAAAAATGGCTAGATACCTTTCGATGATTATCTGCTGAGTAGACCAAGACTGTGGAATAAGATTTCTCATCTAGGATATACCAAGTCCCATAACCTTTATCCAAGAACAACCTCCTCTCAGGTCCATCATGAACTAATGCCCATATCTAGGTGAAAGCTTCCTTGTAGTTTCTATTGAAACACAACAACTACCTCACCCAAGTCTCCAAGTATCCATGAGCATTTGCAACTAATCAATCCATGCTAAACTCCAAATGCAACATAGTAAATGATCAATGTACCCAATACCAAGAGAGAAACAACCAAGATCAATGTCATATCCCAACCGTGGAATCAAGAATACACCATGACATTGAATGATCTCACATCTCCTCAAAATAATATCATATGCTCCAAGTGAACAAACCTTGGTCTCAAGAGCAATATAATATGCCAAAAATATAATGTGCCATCAAGAGTATACCATGACATACCAGCAACATACTCTAAACCAACATCACCTGTTAGAGCATTACCAACACCTCAAACAAATACTCCAAGATCCCTCCATGGATCTAAGGTATCACACATCTTCAATCTCATGAAGATGACCCTTCTGTAGCAATGGGATCTGAGAGCTCATCCTAGTAATATGTGGAACACTATAGAATATCATCCATCACCAAATGATGAATCCACATCACTACCAAACCTCCCACTCAATGATGATACCAAGCTACATGGAATCATGAAACCATCTCCTAAACAAAGATCCTCGATGGCTCTAACACAATAAAAATGCATAATCAACAACATCAAATAAAAAGTAGAACCAAGATCTCCAAGCCAAGAAGATAAACAACATGCTACATGTCTGCATAGCTGACTATCCAGGTACTTGACACCATCCATCCTCTCATCTCAAAGAAAAATACCAATGCACAAATGATGACAGACAAGTCCAACTAATGAAATTTACATCAACACTGAAATGATCTTGTGGATAAAAATAGTCCACATCTGAGTCATATTGCCACTGCAACCAATGGGTAGCTAATCCACAAACTGCATAACTTGTAAATCCCAAACGTTGAAGCATGCAAACTCATCATCACATTAGTAACATGCAAAAATGGGATATTAAAGAAGATAACAAGTAGATTTCAAGACTCAAACATCGAATCACCAGTAGACCCGATTTTCCAAAGAAATCCAGAATTGAATACCATAGTCAATGAACTAATCAAGAATTCTTGCAAATTTGTAGTTGTTTTCATCTAAAAATCTCTAACAGTCTAAACACAATATTTTCCACGGATCTACAAACCATAATTTTTTGTTAACATGTAAAACATGTAAAAAACCATCTTTGTGTAAATCTAAATCCACTTAAACATCCAGAATAATAAATCACACATATTTCATATGAGGGTGAAGCCACAATAGTGGTTTACAATTCGAGGAAGGAAAACTCACAAAAACGACCCCAAAGAAAAAAAAAAGTGATTTTAGGGGTTCGTACGAACCTATTGGTTTGATCGAACCAAAAAGGGGTTTGAGCGAACCCCTGTGCATCTTTGCCACCAAAAAATCCAATGCAATGCATAGCAAAGGGGTTCAAGCGAACCCCTTCAAAGAGGTTCGATCGAACTAGGGTTCGATCGAACCCCCTTATCCCTCATTCCCCATCTCAAGCACAAAAAAAATTAAAAAATTGGCACTTCGGAGCTCGAGTTGAGGATGAAAATGGAGGAATCTTCACAAACCCAACTAGAATCGGGTAGTCCTCAGAACGAGCTATCCAATGAATATAATTTTAATATGTTTTGGTTTTATTATGTATGTGTTTTTTTAGTTTTATTAAACATAGGTTTTTCACCGAAAGTCAAGCTCTCTGTTTTGCACATGTGGAAAAATAGCAGATTATCAAAATAAAATTTTTAAAAATATGTTGAGGCTGGGTATTGATGTCCTTGATCCATTAAAAAAAAAAAAAAGAATTTTGATACATACAGAAAAATTTATGTTGTATACAGTCCGCCTATGTCTGAATTGCAATTGGTTTGACTTCAAACTTGATTAAGGAAAAAATATTCAATAAAAAACTATGAGACCAAATGCAAGTGCTAGATATCGCAGTTACAAATCTAAATTTGAAAAAATTAGAATTTTATCATTCATACAAAAAAGGTTATGTTGTATACGGTGAGTGTCACTTTTTAAAAATGTTGTTTTCTGAAAAAACCAGTTTTCGTGGGAGATGGAAAAAAAAGTGCAATCTAATTCCAAAAAAATTGAAAAAAATATTTTTAGAATCTACAAACAAAATTTGATGAGACTCTAGTTTGCATCATCTCCAAATTTCTCACGGTTTAGTCGCTATAGGTGCTCGAATATGAAGATTTAGTTAAAAATAATAATTGCAGTGTCCAGTTTGGCCAAAAATTGTAAACCACTATTGTGGGATCACCCATGAACAAGTGAATACTCAAGATCTATAGGAACCTACAACTTTTTAGAAAACAGGAAAATTATAAAACCTTCAGAGGAAATAGGTTTTCTAGAAGCTTATAAAATATAAAATATACCAACTTCACAACCCAAAATATAACTAATGGTGAAACATATACCAAAATTTCCTCAACGAGAAAGTTGCAAACCTCCTCAAAACATGCATGAAGCATACATACAAACCCGCAACTATCTTACATCCAGATAACTCAAGGGAAACATAATTTGAAAAATAGTTCATCCATAGATCTGCAAAACTCCAAGTTTTGATTAATCATGTAAAACCTACAAAACCATCGTATTTGTAACACACATGCAAATCCATATCCACTTACTATCCAGAAGACCTACAAGTCTGTAAACCAAAATAATAGTTAATCCAGAACAATGGAATATCATGAATATGCATAACCATATATTTTGAGCGAAAAACCACAAAGCCCTCAAATCCAAGGAACATGAATCTTATCCATGAAAGTACAAACATCCATTAGGAAAGTAAAGGTTCAGAAACTCCAGGCCCATTAGCAGGCACACTCCACCACCACCATGTGCGTGCATCTGAGAGAGAATTAGGCTATTCCATAAGCTTCTAGATCATCCAATGATCAACTCCATAGCTTATGTGCATTTGAGGTTAATAAAATAGTGCCTTCCAATGCCAAGGACTAAAACCAAGCACCCAACATAAGCACACCAAACTAAATTCATAACAACACTAGTCTCTTCATATAACTAAACCTTCCATCTTAGAGACCCCATATGAAAACTATGTTGCACACAACCATAGAAAGAAAAATAACCACCATACATGAGGGTCATTCAATTGTCTAATCAGGAGAACTAGATCAACAACATTTCAAATGTGACAACATGATCATGCCATGATTGGTCCCTCAGATCTAGGAAGAAGTCTGCAACATTGAAGCTTTGATACCATGTAGGATTTTATGGTGAACTCCTCGACACTCTAGGATCACCTGCAAGAAAAAATAACCTCCACAACCTGGAGATGGTAGAAATATCGTGCTATGATTATGGATGCAAGAATTCCATAATGAACTTGATTGTTGTTCATAGGTTGATGCTTGAATTAATATGTACATATGAAGCCTTTATTATATAGGCAATGGTGATGATGTACCAATGAGTGTGCCATGATTAAATGAAATTACTCAATATTAAATGACCTAGAACACATGCACTAAATAAAAGCTAAATAAATAAGATATGATAACATCGTATCTAGAAACTAAGACTTCTAGCAAAATAAAATAGGACCTAAGTGGACTTAACAATGTAAATAGGACCTAGATAGGTAAAATACCTATTTACACCAACAAGATCCATACAAAAATTAACATGATTTGGAGAGAAAATTTTAGGTATTTTTTGGGGGCATGAAGAAATCTTGATTATTAAATTTTATAAATATATATGCATCCATAAATTCATACAAATTTCTATATCATTATCTCTTTCTATAAAATATTGATATCTATGCATCAAATTGTGTCACACCCAATGTCATTAATATAGTTTGTAGAAGTAAAAAAATAAATCGTGATTTATTGGAGTACCATTGGTAGGGTAAAAAAATGGTTTGATTGGTGGACTAAGAGAGCCATACATTATGGGCCCCATCACCAACTACGTAGATGGATCTAACCTAGTCACGTCACTAACCAATAGCTAGTGTTAGAGAACTAAACCTTAATGTAACTACTTTTTCCATAGCCCTCAATCACATGGACAATCGGTGGCTCCAACCAATTATTGGGGTTAGGTTATTCACCTAGATATGTCACTAATCAAGTGGATCCAACTGTGCAACACTCTACAAGCTACTACCACTAGTGTTTGTGGAGCCACCAATACCTATTACTGATTTTCCACTACCACTGATCCACCACTAGCGGTACCACCCTCCTACAATACAAGCACCACCCAAATAGTGCAAAGATAATTTTATTAAATCCTTAAAGGAGATAATTTTCTTAAGGGAGCATAACTTTCATCAACGTCATTTTTTTTAACTTCTGATAATAATTAAAAACTCTATTTGTAATAAAAATCATATTTGAAAGCCAATTTTTCTCCCATTTATATGAAAAATCATATCCTGATCCTATTAGAGCCTGATTTCATAGGCCTCAAGATTTACAAAATCCACCGAAGTTTTTACCCTATTTTACCCATCAATTATATCCAATCTGAAAGAGCTTCAATGGCTCCCTTTGTTGAAAATTCTTAAACCCTCATAAAAAACATATCTTGTAGATATCACTCAAGTTTCTAAGTAAAAATATGACCAAGTTAAAACCATTGCCAATTTCACGAGTTCACAAACTTGTTGAAAGGCCAAAAAACTTCAAAAACATCAACAAGTTCATGAGTTCACAAACTTGCTAAAAATCCTAGAGCAAAGTGTTAAGTTTCAATTTGTCAATGATTTTTGTGAGTTTGTGAACTCGCCAAAAAGTTGATAGGAAAGGGCCAAGTTTAAAATTCCAATGAGTTCACAAACTCACCAAAAAGCTAACAAGGTTCATGAATTGCCAAAAATTTTGACAAGGGAGAAAGAAAAGAAAGAAAAATGACTAAGAAATTTCTTGTTGTTGGAAAGTTCATGAGTTCATGAATTGCCAAAAAATCCAACATCTTCAGAGAAATTAAAAAAAAAGTGGCTAAGGAAAGAAATTTGTGTTGGCAAAAAAGTGAATAAAATTGGCGTTCAATTAGAAATGTATAAATCAATTCATATTGATAAGCTGACTTGGAGTATGACATAGTTTTGAACTTTCACATAATGAGAATAGAGAATTATTTGAAATGTGTGGGCTCTTTAGGCCACCAACATCTACCATATGTATATTTTTCTCTACATTATGAGAATAGAGTCTTAATTAAAATGAGTGAGTTGTTTTACCTACCAATGCCTAACAATATGTTTATTTTTCCTCTTGTATTGAGCAATAATGGAGTTTGGCCACACATTTATTTATATTTACATTCAATAAGAATATAGCCCCGGTTGAAATGAGCATATTAGTTTGGCCAATAAATCCTAACCATGTTTGCATTTTCTTATATGGATTGAGTAAAAGTGTTACACATTAAAATGAGAAAACTTCTTAGGTCACAATAAAGCCTAACCATGTTTGCATTTTCCTTTATATTCAACAAGAATAGAGGCTTGATTAAAGGATTGCATTGAGCAAGAATGGAGCTTGAACACGAGTGTTTATCTTTACATTCAACAAGAATGTAGCCCTAATTGAATGAGTGGGTTGTTTGGGCCAATAAAGTCAAACCATGTGTTTATTTTTGTAAATGTAATCAAATCTGTTCACTAAAGGTATCCTAATACAATACTAAGATTGAATTCAAGTCAAGAAAACTGTATGAGAAACTTCCTAAAACAACTAAATTTTATTCTCTATGTTCAAATTTCGATTTCCAGATATGAATTATTTATTGAATGTGTTGATTGCAGAACATTGTCCGATTTCTATGTTTGCATATCGAATGAGGTATCGCCATAAATAGGTGAGGAGTCTGCCCCCTAAGAGGCGCGCCTCATGAGAGGACGTGTCTCCATGAGTGGAGGCACTTCCACTCATGGGACGCGTCCCTTAGGATGCAGGTTTAACAACTTGATTACCATTTGTTGTGTATACTCTTCACACGTATACATCCTTCTATATGATGGTGGATGACATAAGAGAATTTTGATTTCACATGAATGCAAAATATAATATCATGGGAATGATCGAATTTATATGAATGCTCATAATTTCGATTTTAAATGTTTCCTTTAGAAATATCATAACATGAATGATAATTGTGATCACTTATGAATGACAATGATACTTGCATCACTGTCATTCATATCTGACCGAAGCTATCACCCATTAACACTCCCTCTTAGCTAGGGAAGATATTTCAAATCAAATAAGTCAAGATATCACCTTCACACGTGATATGATATGTTTCTTCAAAGTTGTCAAGTCACATGACATTCTTCATAACACATCTTCATTATTTCAACACTCCCTCTTTAACTAGGAAGAATAACTTCCAAAAGTGATATCACCTAACTCGTGATATCGGAAGATATGATATGCTTTTGAAAGTGTCAAGTCACATGATGTTCTCCATAACACATCTTCATTATGGTATGTGCACTGACATCAAGTCACATGATGTCTACCATAATTCATGGCATATCCACGGATATCAATATCCACCATGATTATCTCTTAAGGATCACAATGACCTTCAAATATCAAGTCTCATGATATCCATCAAGGTGTCCAAGAGATACTATCATGACATGTCCACAGATATCAAGTCACATGATATCTATCATGATAGTTCATCATTGTAGAGTCGTCACTTTACAATGTCAAATACAAGTGTTCATTATCAGAAAGATCGTCACCTTTCGATAATGTACACAGGGGAGTAGGCCCATAAAGTCATGGAGTCACACACATGACAAAAGAGTTTACACATTAAACATCTTTATATATTAGTACAATTTATAAACAATTTGCATTTCAAACATAAATAACAAATCACATTTCAACCATACCAAGTTTCTTCCTGAAGTGCTCTACCTTGATCCGGGAGAGAGGCTTGGTGAGAATGTCTACAGTTTGATCATTTGTACTAATATACTCCAACTGAATCACTTTCCTTTCCACCATATCTCTTACATAATGATAGGGGATTTCAATGTGTTTAGATCTGTCATGAAAGATAGGATTCACAGAGAGTTTTATACAACTCTGAATATCACAATGAATAATCGTAGGATTCAAGGGCTCACTAAAGAGTCCCACAATCAATTTACGAAGCCACGCTGCTTTTCTTGCTCCCATTGAGGCTGCAATATATTTAGCTTCTGTTGAGCTCTGTGCAACTGACGATTGTTTTCTGCAAATCCAGGAGATCATAGCCGATCCCAAACTAAAACAGCATCTTGATGTGCTTTTTCGATTAGTTACACTTCCAACCCAATCTGAATCAGAGTACCCATGTAGATCTAGTGGATCATTCTTGTAATAAAGACCATATCCAATGGTGCCTTGAAGATATCTAAAAATATGTTTTACAGCCATCAAGTGAATTTCCTTGGGTTCACACATGAACTGGCTAAGGGCATTTATAGCATAGAAAATATCAGGTCTGGTGCTAACCAGATACATCAAGGATCCAATCATCTGTCTATAAAGGGTCGGATCTGCACATTTGGATTCTGTTGCTGCTTCTTTCAATTTGTGAAGGTTGGTTTCCATGGGTGTAGACATCAGTCTACAGTCCAACATTCCAAATATTTTCAGAATTTCAATAGTATACTTCCCTTGATTTAGTATAATACCTTCTGATTTCTGCCATACTTCCAAACTGAGGAAGTAGTGAAGAATACCCAAGTCTTTCATGTCAAATTCAGAGATTAGATCTTGTTTCCCTTGGGCAATGAGCTGATCTTCTCCTGTTATTAGCAGGTCATCAACATATAAAATAATTATATGCATATCACCTTTGATTACCTTGAAGTATAGATTGGAGTCAGCATCATTTTTGGAAAATCCTAATCCCAAGAGATAGCTGTCAATTCTTTCATACCAAACCCTGGGAGCTTGTTTAAGTCCATAGAGAGCTTTCTTGAGCCTGCACACATGTGAGTTAGATTTATGTATCACAAAACCTTCAGGCTGTTCCAGATAGACTTCCTCTTCAATGGTTCCATTCGAGAAGGCAGTTTTAACATCCATTTGTTGGATCTTCCATCCTTTAGCTGCTACAATGGCTAATACTACTCTTACTGATGCATAACGGGCAATAGGTGCAAATGTTTCTTCATAATCAATGCCTTCCTTTTGAGAAAAACCCCTAGCCACGAAACGTGCTTTATGTTTTTCTATACTGCCATCAGCAGCATGCTTGATTTTGAAGAGCCATTTAGAAGAAACAACAGATTTCTCTTTTGGTCTAGGCACTATGTCCCATACATCATTCTTTAGTATGGACTGGTACTCCTCTGTCATTGCATCCTTCCATGCGTGATGTTTGAAGGCTTCTGTAACACTGGTAGGTTCAGAGTTTATGATGTTGTTCATTAGGGAAACATAGCTAGAGAAACATTTGGGTCTTTTACTCTCCCTGAACGTTCCTGTAGGTGCTGCATGATCCTCTGCTTCTTTGATCATCTTCCTTGCCCAAAGTGGTCTCTTTCTGCCGATGTCATTTGTGTCCTCATTTGAAGTGGTAGGAGGTTCAAGTGGCATTTCCTCAGGATGCTCCCTTTGAATCTCATTTCAAGTGGAGCTTTCTTGAGCTTGCACACATGTGAGTTAGATTTATGTATCACAAAACCTTCAGGTTGTTCCAGATAGACTTCCTCTTCAATGGTTCCATTCAGGAAGGTAGTTTTAACATCCATTTGTTGGATCTTCCATCCTTTAGCTGCTGCAATGGCTAATACTGCTCTTATTGATGTATAATGGGCAACAGGTGCAAATGTTTCTTCGTAATCAAAGCCTTCCTTTTGAGAAAAACCCCTAGCCACGAAATGTGCTTTATGTTTTTCTATATTGCCATCAACAACATGCTTGATTTTGAAGAGCCATTTAGAAGAAACAATAGATTTCTCTTTTGGTCTAGGCACTATGTCCCATACATCATTCTTTAGTATGGACTGGTACTCTCTATCATTGCATCCTTCCATGCTTGATGTCTGAAGGCTTCTGTAACACTGGCAGGTTCAGAGTTTATGATGTTGTTCATTAGGTCAACATAGCTAGAGAAAGATTTTGGTCTTTTACTCTCCCTGCACGTTCCTTTAGGTGTTGCATGATCCTCTGCTTCTTTGATCATCTTCCTTGCCCAAAGTGGTCTCTTTCTGCCGATGTCATTTGTGTCCTCATTTGAAGTGGTAGGAGGTTCAAGTGGCATTTCCTCAGGATGCTCCCTCTTAATCTCAGGAGCAGGTTCCATTTCAGGTATCCTAGGGAAATAAGTTTCTATCTCACTCGTACTTCTTTCCCTCTTGAATGCAATGTCTTCTTCGAAGATGACATCTCTGCTCAACTCAATTTGTTTCTACCCAGGTATGAATATTCTGTAAGCGTTGGAGGTTTCACTATAACCCACAAACACTCCCTTCTTTCCAAAAGGTTCTAGTTTGGATCTCTTCTCTTTGGGTACATGAATATAGACAGGGCAGCCAAAGATCCTAAGATGGCTAATGTTAGGTTTTATGCCGGTAAAGGCTTCTTTAGGAGTTTTGTTATCAAGATGAGAATGAGGACATCTATTTTGGATATAGACAGCAGTCCTAGAGGCTTCTGCCCAAAAAGATGTTCCAATGTTTTGGTCTAGCAACATTGCTTTAACAGCTTCTACAATGGTTCTATTTTTCCTCTCAGCAACCCCATTCTGTTGAGGATTGTAGGCGATAGTGAATTCCCTCTTAATTCCGGCACTCATGCAGAATTCTTTAAAGATCTCAGAGGTATATTCTTTTCCATTATCTGTCCTTAAGGTTTTTATTTTCTTTCCGGAGAAGTTTTCGGTAAGGGCTTTAAACTCTTCGAACCTTTTGAGGATTTCTATTGACTCTTTGCATTTAAGGAAATAGATCCAGGTTTTCCTAGAGAAGTCATCTACAAATATAACATAGTATAGAAATCCTGCTTTAGAAGGTGTAGACATGGGTCCACAAAGATCAGAGTGAACCAGTTCTAATACATTAAGGGTTTTACTTAGGCTATTCTGGAAGGATCCTTTAGTATTCTTTCCTAGGGCACAACCTTTACAAGTTCCCTCATGAGATATTTTTAGCTTGGGTAAGCCTGTAACAAGTTTTTCCACAGAAGGTAGGGCACGAAAATGAAGGTGACCTAGTCTTCTATGCCAGATTTCATTAGAATCGATAGTGTCAAGGGTAAGGGCTTGTTTAACCTCAGTGCAAAGTTTTTAAAGGTACCCTTGTCTTATGCCTATAGTATGTGCTTTCTTGATAGTTGAGTTTTTAGGCCATACTAGAACTTTACCATCCATAAATGTAACTCTGTAGCCATTGTCTTCAAGGGCAGAGATGGAAATAAGATTTCTCTTAATTCCAGGTACAAATAGGACTCCAGTGAGTTGTAGAGAAATCTCAGATTTCAACTTGATAGAGCATGTTCCAACCCCTTTTACAGGGTATGCAGAATCATCCCCGATGGTTACTTCTTCATCAAACTTTTCAGTCATGGAGTCTAGGTGTTCTCTGAACCCTGTGATGTGTCTGGATGAACCACTATCAATTACCCAATTTTGAGTGTTGTCAGATACTTGATTAGAAAGGGTTGTGTTAAACACAAGGTTCTCAGTTTTCTTAGGTTCAGCCGCTGGTTCCCTAATAATTTTTCTCATAAGTGAGCCTAGTTTATCTGCTCTTGTAAGATGATTTTCAAATCTGATCACAATAGACATTATGAAGAATGTGATGTGAATTTGATTTTAGAAAATACGAATTTCTTTTGAGCAATCTGATTTTAGATTTGATTTGGATTCGCACAACGTGGCTCTGATACCATGTAAATGTAATCAAATATGTTCACTAAAGGTATCCTAATACAATACTAAGATTGAATTGAAGTCGAGAAAATTGTATGAGAAACTTCCTAAGACAACTAAATTTTATTCTCTATGTTCAGATTTTCGATTCTTCAGATTTTGATTTCCATATATGAATTATTTATTGAATGTGTTGATTGCAGAACATTGTCCGATTTCTATGTTTGCATATCGAATGAGGTATCGCCATAAATAGGTGAGGAGTCTACCCCCTAAGAGGCGTGCCTCATGAGAGGACGTGTCTCCACGAGTGGAGGCACGTCCACTCATGGGACGTGTCCCTTAGGATGCGGGTTTAACAACTTGATTACCATTTGTTGTGTATACTCTTCACACGTATACATCCTTCTATATGATGGCAGATGACATAAGAGAATTCCGATTTCACATGAATGCAGAATATAATATCACGGGAATGATCGAATTTATATGAATGCTCATAATTTCGATTTTAAATGTTTCCTTTAGAAATATCATAACATGAATGATAATTTCGATCACTTATGAATGACAATGATACTTGCATCACTGTCATTCATATCTGATCGAAGCTATCACCCATTAACAATTTTCCTTCATGGATTGAGTAAAAATTTGTTATGCATTAAAATGAGAAAAAAAGGTCACCAAATCTAACCATGTTTGTTTGTAAATTCTTTTACATTTAACAAGAATAGAGCCTTGATTAAACAAGTGTATTATCTATGTTAAAAATCCTATCTATGTGTCTATTTTCTTTCACATTTGTCAAGAATAGAGCTCCAATCAAACAAGTACATTGTTTAGTTTGCACAAGCCTACTTATGTATCTATTTATCTTCACATTTGACATGGATAGAGCTTCAATTAAATGAGTGCATTGTCTAGGTTGCAAAATCATAATTATATGTCTATTTGCATAAATAGAGCTCCAATTAAATGAATATATTATCTAGATTGCAAAAGGTTAACTATGTGTGTATTTGTCTTCACATTCAACAAGAACATAACTCCAATTAAAAAAGTGTATTGTCTAGACTACAAAAGTCTAGTTATGTATCTATATTTACCGTCACATTCAACAAAAATAAAGCTCCAATTAAATCAAAATCTAACTAAGCTCCAATTAAAACAAACCTTGCATTCACATTGAGTGACATTATTTGAAAATAAGAGTGAGTCTAACCTTGCATTTTGTAAAGTTGATAGCCCTTGGAAAAGACCTCTCGCTCTCTTTAAGGAAAGGTAGCATGTATTTTTCATTGTTAAAGGCAGGGCCACTTATGATTCAAATATCAAAGGGGTAATGTGTACTTTCTAGTAGTTTCGCAATTTCGAAACGTATGTGTAAATCGTCCCGTTACGATATTTTTGGCAAACCTTTTTAACGACCCCGTATTGGCAGACAATGCTTTATTCCGGTGGGCCCAACCTCGTCTTATCCGCGTGATGTTGACATTTGTTTTACCGACTTATGAATGCCACGCGTCAATCGAAGATGGATCAGGCGGCACCACTGAGCCCCGTCGTAATCGCGTCGTTCGCTAAATCCTATAAATTCGCCTTCTCTCCCACCTTTTTTAACATCCAACTTTCTCAGCTGTTGAAAACTATTTCGTCTCTTGAGATTCCTGTATTTTCTTTTGGTGGTCTAGTATTTCTTGTCAAGTCTTTTTTCTTGCAATGGCGGAGGAAAATGCAGCAGAGCATCAAGATCGCGGGCTGTTTGGCTTGTTTGGGAAGAAGAAAGAAGAGGAGACACATCAGCAGAATGAGCAGGGACACGTAGGCGAGGCTCACCCTACGCCTGTGTCTCATGGCCACGTGGAGGAGGGCAAGTTCCATGGCGAAGGTGAGAAGAAGAAACACGAAGGCGGGCACACGGTTAAGCTGCATCGCTCCAACAGCTCTTCTTCCAGCTCTGTAAGTTTTTCTTCTTCATAAAAAGACTAAACATTCTGTAAATTATCTTCCACTTTCTATAATGTCAGTAGTTTGTTCATTTGGATGTGATGAAATGAATGTTGTTTACAGTCTAGCGACGAGGAAGAAGATGAAAATGGGGAGAAGAAGAAGAAAAAGAAGGGTGGATTGAAAGACAAGATAAAGCTTCCGGGACGACATGAGAAGAAAGAGGAAGATTACGGTCATGGCAAGACTGAAGACCAGGGCGAAAAGAAGGGTTTAATGGATAAGATCAAAGAGAAGCTTCCTGGACACCACGAAGAGGAAGAAAAAGGGCATTGAAAAGCAACTGGTTTTTTTGGCTGGTTTTTAATGTTAAATTGTGTGTGGCCCATCTTTTGGTTTGAAGCATACTGTGGATTATACGTGTGTTGTGTTTATTTTCAATATATAATAAGAATACAATGGTTGATGTGACTTTGTAATTGCAATGTTGAGGAAGTGGGAAGTGTACAGGGTTTTTAAACCTGCAGTCATTCCATAAAAACTTTGGGCTGGCAGTTTACTTTATGCTCACTGTATTTGGAGGGTTTCAGCACATAATAATTAATTTAATTTTGAGTAACTGAAATAAAAAGCTTTGTAAAATGAAGGTGGTTTTGAGACAGGGGAATGCCTTTTCTTAGGTTTTGACAAAACATAACCTACTTACATTCAAGGTCAGGTAATAATTTAATTCACACTCATATTGACAAATCAGATAATAAATCAGTACTCTTTAGTGCTCAGATATATAAAGATAGCACTTACATTTACAGGTCAGATAACAATTTAATGCTCTTACTGTCATAGATACCAAAACTATTGCGACATGCATGTGTGTGGAATAGTGGACACTGATTTTTTTAATGCAAAATAAATATCTATTTCTTTTTGTTTCCAACAAATCATCCATTTTTCAATGTCGGAGCCTTTGCACTTAACAAAACTTGATCCTTGGTGGGCTCATTAGAACCTTTCAACTTCACCAGTAGATCAAATATTGTTTTTTGTGTTTGCTAAGGATGGTGGTTTGTTGGGTGTGTTTTTACATGGAGCTGTTTTAGGATAAACTCATAATCAAGTGCCTCATATGTTCGAAGGGTTAGTTTTTTTATTTAGTAATGTATATATTTTTTAAGAGGTTAAATATTCAGGTTTAGATAGACTTAAATTTTGGTTTCTTATTTTTTAAGAGTGTTTTTTCTTTAATAAGATTTGATTTATAATTAGAATTCTTAATTTTATTAATAAATAAAGAGTCAATAAACATATTTATATTTTAAATTAATTTATATGATTAAATGATGAGTAGAAGATATTTTAAATTTGATAAATAGTTGGAAGTGCTATCAATTTTATGTTTTAATTTTGAAACAAAAAATAATAATTTTAGGACATTAGAAGTTGAGCTTGGTTTAAAAAAAGGTTGTGTCAACATAGATCTCTTTGGGATTTCATTTGACTTCTTAGATAAACTTGGATGTACACATCATAAAGCATGTTTAAGTGAAAATAATGGAACTAAAATAGATTGATCCAAGATTTGGATGTCACATTTTGTTTGGTTTTAGCTCATGGTTTCATAATTATGATTTAATAATTTTATGTATTGTTTTTCATATTTTATTTGGTGATTGAGATGGAGGCTTCATAGTGAGTTTTGTAGGTACTATTATGTTCTTTGCAATGATTTTTGGCTTTGATTGTGTGAGAATTTTTGCATCAACGTTTTGGATCACACTCTGTGATCCATCTATTATGTTGTTAAAATTACTTATCTCTTGTCCCTTGTAATACTCTTGTAAACACTAAGTCTTTGCAAATGTATTGAAACCATTTGATTATTGAATAACGCATTCAATTGCTTTGGAGTGAGATTTATTTTCTTCAAAAGGTCTTCTCCACATAAATCACTAAGATGTGGTATATTGCTTTTGTGCTTATTTCCTTGTAACTATGATTCTTGCACATACCTTCTCTCCTAAATTAGTGTAGGAAGTACATTTCACACCTATGCTTTCTCTCATTTGATACAAAGATTAATGATCTTAAATCGTAGGTGTTAGGAGCAAAGTTTATGTTTTTTTAGTTTGAGTGGCAACTTGTGTAGAAGGATATTTTGTTGTAGAAAAAAGGAAAGCACATCAAGAATATAGACACAAAGGCTCATCAACATGAACTTTGACTTGTGGAAGTTCAAAGTGGAGGATATACTTGTACACAAAGATCTATGGGTTGTCATAGTTGGGACCGAACCCACCATAATGTTACTTGAGCTAACTAAAATTTATTAAAAAAAAAAGGAAAAGGGCCTCATCAAGCTCTACTTGGTTGATTTTGTTTTGTTGACTATACATTAAAAAGCTGCCACACAAGTTCTTTAGAACAAGTTGAGGACTTGTACTAGGCTAAATCATTGAAATTAAAAATGGATCATGGTGGCTTTGTGGTTGAGCATTTGAATGTGTTCAGTATGAATGTGACTAAGTTGCACTCTATTGGAGTGAAAATGGAGGAGGGTCATTGGATGACACTACTATGTCCTTTGTCAAACTAGTGGGATTAATTGGTGATGACAATTGAGAGCACTTCCTTGACATTGAAAATGGATGAGGTAGTGGTTTCTTTACACTTATGTAGTGAGAATATTTTGAATTTATTAAAGAAACCCTAGTATTTCATAGAATATTTAAGGAGAAAGATAAGAAGGACAAAAAGAGAAAAATATAGACCAGGATCATGTGAATAAGAGGTGATCCCACAATGTTGGTTTACAATTTATGGGAGATTATGATTTTTGTTGAAATCGCATATTTTTAGAAAATATAATGATTTAAGCCTTAAAATGTTTCATTTTAAGGATTCCAATTGAAGAGGGTTTGATCAAACCACCTTAGATCAAACCCCCTTGGATAGAACCCGACTAGTTTTAAACCATACCTATAACGGAGTCTCCTTTACACCTATCAAAATGCTGATAAAAACCCACTTTTGATTTATCTTTTGGGGGATCAAATGAATTCATTTAAAATTTATTTTTTGTAAGTATGTAGTCCTTATTATAAGCTTCCCAAAAAGTATAATTATAAATAAATTTAATTTTATTATTATATTTATTTTTTATTTCTTGTGAATGTAGGTTTTTCAACGAAAATCAAGCTCTTTGTTTTGCACATGTGGAAAAATAGAAGATTATAAAAAAAAATTGAAAAATATGAGTGCACCAGATATTGAAGTCCTTGATCCAACAAAAAAATAAATTGAATTTTGATACATACAAAAAAAATTATGTGTTATGTGGTCTGCCTATGTCTGAATTTTAATTGGTTTGACTTTGAAACTTGATTAAAGAAAAAATATTCAATAAAACACTATGAAACCAATTGGAAGCACTAGATTTCATAGTTACAAATCTAAATTCAAAAAATATATAATTTTATCCTTCATGAAAAAAAAATTATGTTTTATACGATGAGCGTCACTCCTTAAAAATGGTGTTTACTGAAAAAAACTAGTTTTCTAAGGAGATGGAAAAAGAAGTGCAATCTAATTCCAAAAATTTTGAAAAAAATATATTTAGAATTTTCAAACAAAATTTCACAAATCACTAGTTTGCATCATCTTCAAATTCCTAACGGTTTAGTCGCTATAGGTGTCTGAAAGTGAAGATTTAGTTAGAAAAAATCAGTTCAGTGTCTAGTTTGGCCAAAAATTGTAAACTAGTATTGTGGGATCACCCTAAGTCTAAGTGTTGGAACTATAATAAGACCAAGCACTTCTGTAGAGGCTACAAAGAGGAGGAAAAATATGAAAATTGATTAGAATGACAAGATTAAAAAAAGTCTTCTCAAGATGATGCAAATGTCTTTGTTAAAACCTTAGCAACTCATGTATCAAAAGATGCATGGTTGATAGATTCTTGAGCTTCCTTATGTTGTGAAATGTGTCTCGAACACCTTGCATAATAGATATAATAATGCTAAAAATGTAAAAATAAATGTTTAATTGTGATATATCCTAGGGATGCATGTATTGGAAGGAGAATGACTAACTCAAAAAACCTTCCAAGAACCAATATGCACCTTCAGTATCTTATGTGTCATTAAACAAATCAAATTTCAACACCCCGATACAAGAACATACTACTATGCATTAAAGTGGAAATAGACATCTAGTTGAATTTCCCATGCATTAACCCTTAGAGGAAAGTTGATGTAGTTCCAAATCTAGGAAAATTTCAATAGCATAATGAAATATAAAATAACATTTCAAGAATGAGAAACATGAAGAACGAAAGAAGATAGACAAAAGAGAAGAAATCATGATATATGTGGGGAAAACCCTTTCAGGTAAAAAATCCCACTCCAAAGCATCAAACCAATGTATTAATCTACAAGAGTAAAAATACTAAAAAAATGCAGGCCTATGAGGAGCAAGGTAGCCCTCACATCAAATTTCATGTTTTGTCTTAATTATTATTAAAAAAATGGTATCTTGAGATGAAATCTCTTCTCTAGTGCATCATATTTTTAATAAAATTTAATATTCTTTCAAGTGATAAGATAATCAACCTCATATTTTTGTGATAATGACATGATTTAGGTAAAAAAATAAAAATAAAATATAAACAACAATTAAACTATTAAAAGAAAATATTTTTAAAACTACACTTATATCTATCTACAAAAGGGTAATTTTAGATGAATTTTTAAATATTATTTATATGACAAGAGTTATGAGAACATTAAATATTTGAAGTTTTTTTTTTTATATAAATTAGCCCTAAAGTGATACTACATGTATATTAAGCAGACATTTATAGTTGGAAAAGTTGTAGTCTAGATCTAATTTAGCTTGACCATATGTTTGACCAAAATTTTCTTTCAATTGGAAGTGCTTAAATTCATTCATGTTGATAAGTTGACATGAAATATGAATATAGTTTTGAACTTTCATATAGTGAGAATGGATAATTAATCAAAATGTGTGGGATCTTTACACCATCAACACCTGTCATATGTTGGCAAAACAAGGATAGACAACTGAGAGGGGGGGTGAATCAATTGTTATAGAATTTAAACTTATTCAACCTTAATCAACCTTTAATCTCAGATCTAATAATTAACAGTGAAAGCATAAATCAACAACACATTATAAACACATGAACACCAACATTTTATACGTGGAAACCCTGTTAGGGGAAAAACCACAGTGGATGTTAGTCCACAAGATTTTACCTTGTTAGAAGTATAATGAAAAATTAATAAGGAATGCACATGCATTCAGACACACTGCCTAGAGCTCACTTCTCAAAGGGAAGGCTCACTGCGTTACATAAAAAAATCAGATTAAATCCATCTGATGAGGTTGAACTGAGATATTAGCTTCTACAAAAGCTTGATGACAGTTTTGTTTAGGCACATAAACACTTTTTCACACTTCACTCAATCTTCTCCACACTCTGCTTTGAAATCAAATGATATGTTCTTTATTCGCATATTTCGCATTCACACCACACACACACTTCAAAATGAAGAAACAACCGCTCTTATATACCCACTACATGAATTTACATCAACAATTTTGCTGGCCACAAATGAAAGAATAAATTGCAATTGTTGGCCCCAATTCATGAACAAATCTCAACACGCACCAACCTAATTCAATCACATAATAATGAAGACCTAAATAAACATCCTCGAACACGCTAAACAATAAAATATTAATCCATAAGGATTTACAGTACGCTACCACAATCATGTCTGCCAAGAACATGAAAACCTCGAGCACACAAAGGAAAATCTTCAATCACAAGCACACCAATCAACGCAGACGTACCAAAATGATAGAGCACTATCTAGAAACATCCTTGATCATCATAGTAGCATACATAATAACTCAATTTACCAAAATTGCATTCTCTTCTTCCCGAAACACCTGATACAGTAACAAAATAACTGTAGGAATACAAAAACTCATAACTCGCTTCAATCTTGATGCATACCACTGAAAATTTTGGATAACATACTAGATAGACTCAGCAAGAAACCTTTTAAAGCATGACCTCTGATTATCAACGTACACAACTTTCCACCATTCAGATTATCACAGCTTCACAGACTGCCTACAATATATTTATTCTAATTTTCTCAATATCCTCGACATATACAACCTTCAGAATCATCAATTCTAATAGTGTTGACATCAATGACAACCACATATCAGCAACACAACCACAACATCCAACACCATATGCCTATTTTCCTTTGCATTCCATGAGAATTGAATCCTAATTGAAATGAGAGTTGTTCTAGCTATCAATGCCTAATGACATGCTTATTTTTCTTCTTGTATTGAGCAAGAATGGAGCTTGACCACATGTTTATTTATATTTACATTCAACAAGAATGTAGCCCCAATTGAAATGAGTGGGTTATTTAGACCAAAAAATCCTAACCATGTGTCAATTTGCCTCTTAGGATTGAGTTGAAATTTACACATTAAAATGAGCAAACTTCTTATGTCACTAAAACCTAATCATGTTTGTATTTTCCTTTATTCAACAAGAATATAGCCTTGATTAAATGAGTACATTGAGCAAGGATGCAGCTTGAATGCATGTTTATTTATTTTTACATTCAACAAGAATGTAGCCCTAATTGAATGAGTGGGTTGTTTGGACCAATAAATTCTAACCATGTGTTTATTTGCCTCCATGGATTGAGTAAAAATGCCATGCATTAAAATGAAAAAAATTAGGTCACCAAAATCAAACCATGCTTGTTTGTAAATTTGTCTTTACATTTAACAAGAATAGAGCCTTGATTAAACAAGTGGATTGTCTATCTTAAAAATCCTAACTATGTGTCTATTTGCTTTCTCAATTGGCAATAGTAGAGCTTCAATTAAATGAGTGCATTGTTTAGGTTACAAAATCCTAACTATGTGTTCAAATTTTGTTTCTGGTTTTGATTGTGTAGAAAAAAAATTTATCAACGTTTCAAATCACACTCCATGATCCATCATCAAGATGAAAGAGATCACGAAGTGTGATCGGAAACAATGATAAAAAAAAAAATTCTACACAATCAAAACCAAAAACAAAATTTGAACAACATGATGGATTGTGGAAACTTGATATCTTTAGCCTAACTATGTATCTATTTGTCTTCATATTTGACATGAATAGAGCTTCAATTAAATTGGTACATTATCTAGGTTGCAAATTCATAATTGTGTGTCTATTTGTTTTCACATTCAAAATAAATAGAACTCCAATTAAATGAGTGCATTGTCTAGATTGCAAAATCTTAACTATGTGTTTATTTGTCTTCACATTCAACAAAAATAGACCTCCAATTAAATGAGTGCATTGCCTAGACAATAAAAACCCACTTAATGTGTCTATTTACTTTACATTCAACAAAAATAAAACTCCAATTAAATGAATGTATTGTATAGACTATAACAATCTAACTATATATCTACTTATCTTAGAATGCAATAAAATTTCACTTCCACTTAAAACAAGCAAAGATATTTAAAATACCATATCCTTATCTATATATCTATTTGCCTTCACATTCAAGACACTTTAAATACAATAAAATAAAAAAATCTCTTCAAAATGTAGGGCCTTTTAGGTAAAGTTGATGGCCCTTAGAAAAGACCTCCCATTCTCTTTTAAGGACAGGTAGCAAGTATTTTTCATTGTTAAAGGCATGGCCACTTATGAATCAAAGATCAAAGTGGTTCATGTGTACTTCTAGTAGTTTCCCAATTTCGAAACGTATATGTTTCATTTTCCGTCCAGAGCACTTGGAGCGCGTTCCATAGAGCTCGGAGTGCATGTAAACCGTCCCCTTACGATATTTTTGACCGGAAGTTTGCGCAACTTAAGGCAATCAATTCCGTTAAACTTTTAACGGTCACGTAGTGCCGACAAAGCTTTTATGTTGGTGGACCCACCCACGTCTTATCCGACTGACGTTGAGATTTAGTTCACCGACTTATGAAAGCCACGCGTCAGTCAAATATGGATCCGGCGGGACCAAGAAGCCGCGTCGTAAGCGCGTCGTTTGCGAAAATTCTATAAATTCACCTGCGCTCCTAACTATTTTTACATCCAACTTTCTCAGCTGTTCAAAGCTATTTCGTCTCTTGAGATTCCTGTATTTTCTTTTGGTGGTGTAGTATTTCTTGTCAAGTCTTTTTTCTTGCAATGGCGGAGGAAAACGCACCAGAGCATCAAGATCGCGGACTGTTTGGCTTGTTTGGGAAGAAGAAAGAAGAGGAGACACATCAGCAGCAGGGCAGTGCTGTGGATCCACACGGGCAGGGACACGTGGCTGGTGTAGCTCCGCATGAGCAGGGACACGTAAGTGAGGCTTATCCTGCCCCTGTCTCTCATGGACAAGTAGGCGAGGCTCACCCTACGCCTGCATCTCATGGTCACGTAGGCGTAGGCGAGCCTCACCCTGTGTATGGCCACATAAGCGAGGCTCATCTTACGCCTGTGTCTCAGGGCCACGTCGGCGAGGTTCACCCTGTGCCTGTGTCTCATGGCCACGTGGAGGAGGGCAAGTTCCATGGCGAAGGTGAGAAGAAACATGAAGAGGGGCACACGGTTAAGCTGCATCGCTCCAATAGCTCTTCTTCCAGCTCTGTAAGTTTTGCTTGGATATGACTTCCTCAATGGGCTTCACTCTAAGTTTATTTACATAGATCTGATGAAATAACTGTGCATCCTCTCTTCTGAAATAGGTTTATTTGATGGTCTATTTGAATCTATTTTTCAAGCTTTCTGAACTGCCTCTATTAGCCTGTAGATGTATGGATTATGGAACTCTTGTGGTTTGGAGTGTATCCATTACCTCAAATTTCTCTGAGCTGTTATAGTCTCTATTTTAATGGCGTAGGGTTTTTGTGCGCAATAAGCCTTCGATTTTCGATTAGTTTTTGGAAGTGTCATTAAATCTCATCAACAGATCAAGGCTTCCAGCTTTCTTTTGAAATTCGTCTTAACTTTTCAAACCAAATTTGGTTTTATTTTATCGTATCTTCATATGATCTTCATGTATATGTACTTGGTGGTATACTAAATTTTTCAAAATTGTACATTCTATGTGCATTCTGTTTTTATCCTTCCTTTCATTAATCAGATCTGTTTTGTTTTGCTTCGTTGAGGCTGATTTATGCACATATCGAGACTTCGATTTCGAGTCATTCAACTTCACTGTCGAACCAAGGGTCGTTCTGTATATTCGTCTTTTTCTTTATATAACTAAGTTATATTTTTTATTTTTTTTTATTTACAGAGAATTTTTTTTGGGAAACTATTTAATTTCATGGACACATTCTATTTTTCTATTTTCTGTAACTGAAAATAGATTAATTTCATTGTTTCTCATAAAAATGTCATACATTCCATTTTATCTTCCACTTTCTATTATGTCAGTAGTATGTTCATTTGGATCTGATGAAATGAATTTGTTTACAGTCTAGCGACGAGGAAGAAGATGAAAATGGTGAGAAGAAGAAGAAAAAGAAGGGTGGATTGAAAGACAAGATAAAGCTTCCCGGACGACATGAGAAGAAAGAGGAAGATTACGGTCATGGCAAAGCTGAAGAACAGGGCGAAAAGAAGGGTTTGATGGATAAGATCAAAGAGAAGCTTCCTGGACACCACAAAGAGGAAGAAAAAGCGCATTGAAAAGCAACTGGTTTATTTGGCTGGTTTTATCTTATGTTGAGTTGTGTGTAGCCCATCTTTTGGTTTGAAGCATACTGTGGATTGGATGTATTCTGTGTTTATCTTCTATATATAATAAGAATGCTACGGTTGATGTGTTTTTGTAATTGCAATGTTTTGTGGAGGAATTGGGAACTGTACAGGGTTTTTATACCTGCAGTTTTTTCTTAAAAAATTTGGGCTGGCAGTTTACTTTATGCCCACTGTATTTGCTGCAGGGTTTCAACACACAATCATATAAATTTATAAAAAACTTAATTTTCTTAAAAAATTTGGGCTGGCAGTTTACTTTATGCCCACTGTATTTGCTGCAGGGTTTCAACACACAATCATATAAATTTATTAAAAACTTAAACCAGTAGTATAATAAAAGATTCACATTTAATGATAATAATAATAAGCTTTGTAAAATCAGATAATAAATTAGTACTTCTTAGTGTCCATGTTTTTACAAAAGCACACAGATATAAAAAGACAGCACTTACATTCACAGGTCAGATAATAATTTCTTGCTCTTTCTGTCATGGTTGCCAGTAGCATTGCAGACATGCATATGTGTGGGACAAGGACACCAAATCGAAATGTCTAGTAACAACATATTTGGGGTTTAGTTCTTTGACATACTGTATATCCGGATACTAAATTGTATGTATTTTTATAAAGATGTTTCTTAGATGAAAGGGGTCACCTGCTTTTTAAAATCATCTGTTATAAATTGAAGATAAAAATGCAAGACGATTGAAAGGAGGATCTGCTTTTTAAAATCAACTTTTTTAAATTGAGGACAGAGATGAAGACGATTGAAATTAACTCATTTCTCACATTTTCACAATTTTATACCACGGTGTACTCTAAATTTTCCCTAGAAGATTTTGCAATTTCAGAAATGAGAATCACAGCAGTAAGATTTTACAATTTCAGAAATGAAAATCACATTACGTGAGATTTTGCGATTATGTCGGGCGGAGTGGCAATGGCGTCAGTACCGTCTTTAAAATATGCTTTTCGAATAATTTATTATGTTTTGATTTCCATGTCGTACAGATTTTTGTGGGATATGCGTGAGACTCACAGTATGTAGAAAAGCCAACCAGGGATCGGCTCAAGAGAAAATATAATTTGGTAATTTTATCTTCACTTTCTCAAAAGGTAATGTGCGATAAAATAAAATATTTCCACTCTCTTTTGAATTTAAATTCCACATGAAAATTTCAATACAATATTATATGGTTATTTATTTTTAAAATTAAGGTAGATTTTAGCATTTGTCATTAAATATATTTTTTATTATATTTATTTCGTTTTTTTAAATGTTATTTGGATTAATATGAAACAAGTGTCACATAATAGCGTATTTGTCTGTAAGTTTTGTTAATTATAATATTAACATAATCATATATTAATCATGTAAATTGTAGAATAATGCATATTTATATTCTAATCTAATAGAACAAAAAGTAACAACATGTATTTATATTAATATTAATAATTATTAATTTTAACTTATTTATATTATTTATAAATTTAAATAATTATTTTTATAATTATTTTATATTAAATAAAATAAAATAATTATACAATATAATTATAAGAAAGAATAAAATAATTATTATTTAAACATAATATATATATATAATACTTTTGTGAAATAACAATATGTATAATATAATAGGGAAGGTTCTCGGTTAGCAGGTTCTGACAGGGTTTTAATGGCGGTGTGCGGCGCCCTCGCCTCGTGATAGTCGACAGGCATCGTGGGGTTGTCATTTCTTCCCTTTTGCCTCCTAGTGCCTTGTTCTTTGTCGTGTTTTCCTTCTATTATACTTTCCTTCTTCGGTGTGGCTTCTCCCCGCCCCGTGAAGTTCACCCTGGCTTCATCATTTCAGTTGGTGGCTCATTTTCTTGTTGCCCTAGCTTCGCTCGTGAAGGGCGGTCCATGGCAGAGAGTGGCCATCATTCGGTTGACACCCCCCAGAGTGGCGGTTAACAATCCTTTAAACCCTCTTGGTGGGATTGACAATGGTGGTCGCTCATTCAGAGACATCGTGGCAGAGAAAGGTAAGCGAGTATTTCCCGATTCAGCATACTTTCTAACTGTAGGCATGGAGGGTGCAGTCGAATCCTTGACCTAGGAGGAGAACCAAGTAAGTGCCCTCCTCTTGACTTTAAGAAAGAATTTTGGATTCCAAACGATGGCATGGCTTCGACTCTTGATAATGGAGATTGTAGATTAAATAATGTTACAATTTTTTTCGCTGCTGAGGAAATACCTCGACTAGTGGATGATTAATATTTGGAATAAAAAATTGGAGGTTTTTCATTCCTTCTGCAGGATGATTCAAAAGGGCTTTTCTTAATCACCTTCAAAATTTTGAAATGCAGGAGAATGTAGTTAAAAAAGAATTCTAGTTGGTCGGGAACTCAGTCCAATCCCCTGTGTGAATATTTCCTTGCTTTGCCTTACTCGAGGTGGATAATCGTAAATAACCTCTCGTTAATTCTGTGGAATTTCATCCCTTGTCTGATGGCGAAATTGGGTAGGGTTTTGAGAATTGAAGACTCCAAGAATGCCTTGCCCCATCTAGACACATGGATGTTAGTTTCAATAACTCTTAGGATAGAAATCCCGGATGAGGTTGAGATCGAAATGGAGAATGCAATTTTGAATTTTCAAATAGAATTTCTTGGTCGTTTTAATGCTGGTTTCCTCTGCAAACGTGAGGGGCATGTAAGGAAAAACTGCCCTATAATTAAAAACCGTAACGTCCCTGGTAAAAGAAGAGAGCATCCCGCAAAGAAAAATGATCTCGTTGGCACAGCGGAGACCAGGGAACCCAAGAAGTCTTTGTACCCAAACCAGGCTTCCCATGGCGATGATTCTAACCCCAATAAAAATAAGATCGACATAACTAGCGAAAATGACATAAATGATACTAAGACTCTGGATAGTGTGTTAAGTTTGTCGCTGGAGGAAGAAAGTCTGGTACTCGAGAAGGGATTGATGGAAATTGAAAGCCCTACGACTAAGGATGGCCTTAGAATGACACCCAAGAGCCCAAGACAAGAATCAAATGCTAAACCTGATTCAAGGGTCGGTCATATCCCGTTTGAGGACAGGCCCATGCCCTCAGACCACAGACTCAATGCACAAGATCTTGTACTGGAACAGATTTAAAATCAAATCAATGTTAACAAGAAAATTCGTAAAGCCACAAACTCTAAATTCAAAGCCTGCGGGCAAGAAACTGATGAATCTAGAAATATGGTAAATGCTAGCAGCAATCCTAATGACAAATTACACAGGTCTATTGAACCCGTGGACTCGGATGCAGTTCACATTGGGCTAGAGCTTGGGCATTCAGAACAGAAAATTCTGATCCCTAGCAACATAGAGGAGCCTTCCCTTGTAACAAAGGGTAACCCTAAACTCTTTGAATCCTAGTGTCAACTGGACTTGAGCCCAAAGGTGGCAACAGACAACTCTAAACCAATGACCCCTGAAGGGGAAAATAATAACCAAGTCTTAATTCTTAACTCTCAAGATTGGAAACTTAGAGGAGGAAAAAAAAAAAAAAAATTAAGTGAGGCTTGCCCTCCCTAGGCCAAACATCATGTTAAAAGTGCTTCTTCCATGTCAGGAGACTTGGGTGATGGTGGTGATGGTGGTGAGAAACAGGATCCTAAGAAAGGACTTGATCAGGATTTAGGGGGAGAGAAAAAGTCATTTGTAAAAGAGTGGTTAGGACAGAAGAAAAGAGGGAAGAAAAATAAACAGAAAGAAGCCATGATCCCTTACAAAAGAGGGGAGAAAAGGAAATGTGATTTCCCCCAATGCTTTGAGGGATTCAGGAGCCTAGAAGATGAAACTCAAGACATGGAGGCTGATAAATCTTAATTGTGTCTCATGGAATGTGAGGGGACTAAAGTCCCCGAATAGGAAATACTATGTAAGAAGATTTATTAACCAAGTTAAAAGCAAGGACATAGTAATATTGCAAGAAATCAAAGCAACTGACTTCAGTTCGGATTCTAATCTCAGATTCATATGGAAGGATTCAATCTCATTTACTACCAATCACGAAAAATGCAAAGGTGGCTTTGTGATCCTACTAGCCTATAAATGGAAAAAATGGGTGAAAGAACAAGGTAGCTCGCCCTATGATAGGGTGGTCTAGGCCTGCTTGGAAATAAAGAACATAAAATTTGGGGTTTGCTCTATCTATGCCCCAAATGATTATAGAAAAAGGTGTGAGTTGTGGGATTGGTTAAGCAGACTCCTTGACATCCCTTGGGTGTTGGGAGGAGACTTTAATATGGTAGAGAATCATGAGGACAAGGTTGGGGGAGTTGCTATGGGGTGGAAAGGAAATGAAAAGTCTTTCTAGTATAAAATGAAAAATAAGCTAAAGTTAGTTGACCCTCCTCAAGGGACAAAGGAAAAAAAATAAAGAAATCTGGTACACCTAGTGCAATTTCCAGAGTGGTAACAAAAGGATATATTGTAGGCTTGACAGGTTCTATGCTAATAAAAAGCTATTCTCCTTTAACTTAGTAGAAAGTTCAAGCTCAAGAATTAAAGTTAGCCCCTGGACTCTCTCTGATCACCACCCCATCTCAGCTAAGTTGGCCTTCAGGAATAAAAATAATACCCCTCCCAAGAGAGAAAAAGAAGTTCATCCTCAACTTCTTAGGGATGAGGATTGCAATAGTGCAGTATTCACGCTAAGGGAAATAAACAAGTGGAACCTTAAAGGCAAGTCTGCCATTGAAAGGTGGAACATAAATCTGAAAATCTAACAAAAGATTTTTCAAACTATTGGTGTAAAGAAGGCAAAGGATAGGAGAAAGGTAGAAAGTCTGCTGCAAGAAAAGCTCTTCCAAGCGGAGGGGTTGATCCAAAATGTGGAAATTAATGAGGAAATTATAAGCATCAGAGGCGGCCTAAGAAAGATCCAAAACTATAAGGACCAAGACCTAAAGAAGAGGGCGAAGTTGAACTGGGCAGCCTATGGAGATAAAGGTTCAAAAAAATTCTTTAAATTTTTAAAGGACAAGGAAAGCAATGAGCAAGTTAGAGAAGTTTGGGATGAAGAAGGGTTGATTAATGACCTGGAGGGAATCAAAAGGAAATTCTTTCAGTTCTACCAAACCTTCTTCACAGTAGAGTGCAATAGCACAGCTTATATTGAAGCTAGAGAAAAATGCAGGAGCCTAATCCTGAGGAAAGTGACAAAAGAAATGGAAAACATGTTGAGTAAGCCTTTGTCGAAAGAATAAATCAAAAACACAATTCTCTCAATATCCAATGACAAGGCACCTAGGATAGATGGGCAGCCTACAGAGTTCTACAAGGTGAATGTTGAGTGGGTTAGTGATGACCTGCTACAAGTTTATAATGAAGCCCTTGAAGTTGGCTCAAAAATTAATCAAGGCATCATAAAGTTGATCCCCAAAGAGGGAGACAAAACTTTGGTAAAAAATTGGAGGTCAATCACTCTTTAAAATGTGTCATATAAAATTATGGCAAAGGCCATCTCCCGTAGATTAAATTTGGTTCTTTCGGAATTCATTAATAACAGTCAAATAGGTTTCATAAAAGGAAGATACATTCTCAAAAACCTATTAACTAGTTGGGAAGCAATGGAGTGGGCTAGGACCTCCAATCAGAACATTGGCATGCCCCTGCTAGACTTCGAAAAGGCTTATGACAGGGTGAAATGGCCCTTCATTATGATGGTACTGGAAGCATTTGGCTTTCCAGAAGAGCTATGTCAAATGGTAAGAACCCTCCTAAAAGATGCCTCAGCAAGAGTGGAAGTCAATGGTGAACTAACGAAGGAGATTACCCTACAAAGATCCATAAGACAGGAGTGCCCCCTTGCACCTTCCTTATTTTTCATTGTTGCAGATTCCCTGCACTACATCTTAAGAGACTCCACCTTGAGCCCTAGGGTACAAGGAATCTCCCTCCCAAACAAGAATGAATTAATGAATGCATAATTTGTGGATGACACTGCGCTATTTCTGAAACTTGACAAGGAGAACTTTGAAAACCTGCTAAAAAAGATGGATCTTTATGCTAGAGCATCTGGTGCTAAAATATCTAAGGCAAAAAACACTTTGCTAAGCTAGGAAACACATCAGCCAGCTTGGCTTGAGGAGCATGAATTCCAATGGGGAGGCCCCAATAAGATTGCCAGGTATCTTGGGATACCTTTTGCTCTAAATCCTAATTTGAAGGACATGTGGGAATGGCTGAAAAATAAAATATTCAAGAAATTGGAGGCCTAGAATAAGCAATACGTTTCAATTGCAGGGAGGGCTCAGGTGTGCCAGAAAATTCTTGATTCTTACAATATCTACTACACTTCGGTCTAGTTATTCAGTGGGTACCAAGTAAATGAGATACAAAAGTGCATAAGACAATTTCTCTAGTCAGATGGCAACGGGTGCAAAAAAAGGCATGCAGTATGTTGGGAGTGGTGCTACCTAGATAAGCAGAAAGGTGGTATGGGGTTAAAGGATCTCAAGAAGTAGGGGATTGCCCTTGCTTCCAAATGGATCTGCAAAATTCTTGTGGGGAATGAACCTTGGAAGGTTCTGGAAAGAAACAATATCAGCAGTACAGTGCTCGGCAAAGCGAAACCTTGGAAGAATCTGCCCATCGTCGATCTCTTGTTTGGCAATTTCCTAGTCTCACCGAAAGGGTCCAATGTCTTCAAAAGCTTGTGGAAAGCCTGGGAATTGTGTAAAGAAACTTTTCTCTCTATTTTCAAATGATAGTGAACTAAATAAAAACATTCTTAACAAGTCTCTCTGGTGGAATATCTACCATAATAATAAGCCTTTGGCTCTCTTGTAGGGCTTCTAAGCTAAAGAATGGAATAAAAAAGGCATCTCACTGATAAACAACACCTTTGTGAATGGTGACTTGATTATTTGGGAGACCTTAAAATAAAAATTGATGAGGCCGGATCGTGCCCCGGGCAGATTTTGGCAGAATGGATACCCCTCAGTCCTTGTCTCTAAGCTAAAGGGGACCCCCTCAGGGTATCTCCAAACCAAAAAAAAATCAATCTCCCCCAAACCCAGAAGAGAACATATGAAAGATTAAAAAATCATAATTTCAATCTTTTAAATCCTGAACAAGTTAATAGCAATCAAGATTTAAACTGGCTAAAAGCAAAAGAAATTTATAAAGCTATTGATAACTCCCCTAACCTAACAAAGTACCTTAACAAAACTTGGAATCTAAACGTAGATCATAAGCGTTGGGAGAAGATATTCACCAACATTTGGGGCAGTTCTCTTGAGCCCAAAAAAGTTGCCTTCAAGTGGATCTTGCTGTTACAAAAACTGCCAAGCTTTGATCCTAAAATCAGTACTTCTATATGTGATATTTGTAAAAAAATTGAGTCTTTTATTCATTTATTCTTTGACTACTTTTATGCTAAAGAAGTCTGGAAACTGTTTCAAATTGATCTGTTTGGGTGGGGGGACAAAAAAGAAAAAAGAAAAAAAAGAAATTATCATGGAGAAAATTGATAATTTAGGGAAGGCTCCTAATATGTTTTGGTTGATTCTCACTACTGAAATTTTGTGGCATCTTTGGAAATCTAGAAATGCAAAAAAAATCAAGCCATTAGGAGGGCACTTACTGAGTCTAATAGAAGACCTACCAAACACAATGTGTATGTGCAAGTTTCTATTACACTGGAGGTCTCCAAAGAAAAGTTTCAGAAGTTGATGAAGAATGGCAAAGTGGAGATCAAGAAGGAGGAGTTGGTTCAAGCAAATCAATGGTTTTTTTGCAAACCTGGCTTAAAATATATTTTGAAAGAGGACCCTAAAGCAATGGCAAAAGAAATTGAGAAGATAAGAAAGTTGAAACAAGACTAAAAATGATACTACACAGATGCTCTCTTTTTGAAGATATGATATTGTAAAAAGCTATGTAAAAGGACTATGGAAAAAACTATGTAAAAGGACTATAGAAAAGGAATTTGTATAGTTTGTAGCTCTATAGCTTACAAGGTTGTAACTCTATATGACCGATCAAAATGATCAATTTTGTAAACTATTATTAATACAAATATATATATATATATATATAATGATAATGTGAAATAATAATAAAAATCTATTAATTGTATTAAATTTATTTGAATATAAATAATAATAACTAATAATAATAATATTTTAAATATTAATATATTAATAGAAACTTGATACAATAATATAAATTAATATTAATAATTATTAATTTTAGTTCAATGAGAGAAAAAAGTCGCATGCCTATATCTCAGGTTAGTGGAACCTTCAATGAATTTAAATTTATAGTTTTTATTATTACTATTATTATTTAATTTATCTTTAATTTATTTATTTTTTAACTTAATTTACTTAATGTTACTCCCATTATTGGATGTTTGGGAATACTTAATGTTACTCCCAATTATATAATTATATAATATGTAAATAATATAATACATAAATTATTTAACATTTATAGACTAATTTTTTTGACTTAAAAACCCAAAAAATAAATAAATAAATAAATCATAGCAAACTCACCTACCCGATTCTCTCGGAGTTTTCCTTTATTAAAAGCTTTAAAAAAATTAAAAACAAATATATCCTACTTTTTAATTCTGGCTCTTCCGTGTAAGGGTTTTCACCCGCTCGAATTATTTTTTACTTAATATTTCATCTATGGGAATTCCGTTAAGAGTTTGGCATCCATTTGCTTTTTAATTAAAAAAATTCAGGATAGTATGGTGAAAAAATAGATAGATAGGTAGAAAAAATAGGCAAAATAATAGTTAACTCTCACCTTTCTTAGAAATCCCTCAATAACACAAAATCTTTTAGTCAATCATATTCAAGAAAAATACTTTTTATAATTTATAAAATTAAATATTTTGCAAGTTCATTTTATAAAATTGAATTTATTTTTTTCAAAAAAAATTATTGTTTTTGATTGGTTGAAAGCTAACCTATTAATAACTAATTAACTAAGAAAAACAAAACTCATTGCAATAGTACAGATAAATTTATAAGTTAAATTAATGTTGAAATAAAAAAGTGTGATATTTTTGGTATTCATATGTAAGGGATATAAACATATTTCATATTTTAAATTTTTGAATCTATATATATCATTTGAGAATATAAATTGTTTTATTTGTTTTATTTAATATTAAATTGTTTTTTAATTATAATTTGTTAGCCGAATTTTATTATAGAGTGTATTAATCTAACATGATTCATATATCTAAATCATTTGATATCTTGGATTAGACCACTTAATGTCCCTTTCATTACAAATTCAAATCCTAAGTTTTGAACTTTAAATTCAGTGACTACAAACATACATTTATAGAGATTTTATATGTCATTAGCATAATCAATTACAAATCAAAGAATCCCTTCAAAGGCATTAGATTATGAACACTCTAAAGCTACATTTATTCCTCTCTCTTTTGTATCTATGTCTCTACTCTCTCTCTTTATCTCTTCCTCTCCTCCATCTCTTTCTCTATCTTCTTCTCTATTTTATCTCCTATATATATCTCCTTACCCCTCTCTCTCGTTGTTCACCCCTCTATCTCTCCATCTTTATATCCCTATCTCTCCCTCTCTCCCTATTGGAGACATAACATGCGACTGTTTGTAATGTAGCTTGATTATATGGAGCTTTATTATCTTCTTGATTCAGAGGTTATGTTCCTGTTGTGTTTGGATCCTTGTAAATGGATGCATAGTTGATTTGAAGCTACCACTTCTCCATTGGGACCTTTGTTGCAAAAACATCATTTGCTAAATGGCCTACCAATTAACCTCATGTACTGCACAAGTGTATGCAAAAAATAGACCAATTTTTTTCCTAATTGACCTTCCACACTCTTCTATCTTTCCCAAGGTATATTTATCTCTCCATCTCTCCTTTCTATCCCTATCTCACCCTCTTACTATCCCTATCACTCCTTTTTATATCTCTATACTTCTCTCTCTTCTCTCTATTTCTCTGCCTCCCTCTCCCTCCCTCTCTATCTCCATATTTGTCTCTTTCACTCATACACACACACACACACGTTTCTCCCCCCTATATCTATCTCTCTCCCTCTTTCTCTATATCTCTAATACATGTCTTAGTCACTTTATTTCTCTCACTCTTGCTCCCTCTATCTCTATCTCCCTATAGCTCCCTCCCCCTCTATATTTATATCTCATTATCTCTACCTCTCTCTTATGTTGGAACACAACAATCTACTGAGGGGGGGCGAATCAATAGATCACTTTAAAACTTAGCCCTTAGAACTTTTATGTAGATTAATTCCCTTGAGCCCTTTTTGTGCAAATTAAAACTTAATATGCAAAAACACAAACATGCACACACAACATCGCTTAACACAAGATGTACGTGGAAAACCCAAGATGGGAAAACCCACAGTGAGAAATACTGCTAGGATCTATTGTCCTAATCCAACCTCACAATCAAATGTTCTATTACAATGTTTAAGGGCACCAACCCTAAAGAGACACTGATCCCTTGGTTTTAGGAGCACCCACTCCAAGGAAGCACCCACCCCTAATCTGAGCACCTACCTAGATATCTAATGACACCCACCAATCAGATTTACAATGAAAGGTATTATATTTTGTTACAATTCAATGTTGCAACTTATTTTGCAATTGCACAACACTTTGTTGCAATCTCTACAACTCACTCTCTGTTCCACACAACCCCTCCTATAGCTCTGCACCTTGAATGCACACCCTTGATGATGTTATGCCTTTTGTTTGGGTTTCACTATATCTCAACATGTGCATTCTCTGTCAACTACACTACTCTCTCTCTCTCTCTCTCTCTCTCTCTCTCTCTCTCTCCTGCATACTCAATAACACATACCTCTGCTCTTCTCTTCTCTTCTCTCTTTTCTCTACACTTTCTTTTATTATTGCATTCTTTGTTCGCCTTAAGGGCTCACAAACACACTCTGCTCCGCCCTCTAAATGTTAACCCAAATAGAAATATCTGATTTTGTTTGGGTTTCTCATTCACAAATTGAGCATTCTTTGTCTGCAACTCAACACTCTCTTTGCTACATACACTCCTACCACACATAGACACACTACTTATACAAAAAAATTATTTTCTTTATTTCTCTTTTCTTCGTTGACAGTTAAAACCTCAAGCCTCTTGTCTTCATACCTCGATTCGTGCACCACCATCCAGATTAATTGCATATTCAAATTTGACAATTTGGAAACTTTTGTTATGGTTTTGTCGCTTTCATCTTCAGGAAGCTACCTACTCATCATGCCACATACCATCATATTCAAATTCTGGTATGTTATTCATTGCATCCTACAAAACCCTAACCCTCATATGCATTAAATACATTTCCTTCTTTGATCGATCTGATGATGATCTTGATCTCCTTGGAAATTTGTGCCACCGCTTATCAAATCAAATCACCAATTACAATGGTCGTTGGTGCAATTGAACCAATTAAATTTATTTACAGAGTCGATTACCAACTAAAACCCTTGTTCACACTATCATAACCATTGTGTATCTTCATATTTGAACCTGGGTTATTGTCGATCTACAATCTTGGCACCATAATCCACCGATCTCCATTCCTCCTAGCACCTTTAAAACACAGTCGTTGGATTCTCTCCTTTTAAACGTGTTTCGTTGATCTCCATCTCATCACACTCACTTAATGTATTGCAACTTCACTTGGCACTCCAAAAACAAATCCACGATGTGAAGAACCTTAGTGATATTCATTTGATCTTTTTTGCTCGATCTCCACTATTGACTTCCCATCACACCCTTCTAATGTATCACTACTTCCCTTAGCATTTTTATATTCATAATAGCGATATCAATAAACGCTACGATGCAATCATTCATTGTCACTTGTCCATCAGGAAACATGTCCACCTTATCTCTCCATTGCCAGCACAAACTATGGACCCACCATTTCCTTTTCATTGCAAACTCCTAGTGTATCATTGAAAGTTTCATGTCTCGGAGGTGTATAAACACGATGCACTAACACCATGCGATGTAATAGAGTTTTGTCACCTGTTTAATAGGTAGTCCCCATTGGCCACATGTCATCCTTGTCAACACCATGCAGTAAACAACACTGATGTGACTTGACATATCGGTCAATCATATTGTGCCACATGTCTTCACACGTCATCATCCACTACCGTCACCACACACTTTACCTAGTCCCACTTGACACATGTCACTAGCTCGCTATCCTACAGGGATAGACAAGGACCCACCATATACATAGGAGTGGGTGAGCACCATCAATATCCAAGGCTTGATCACAATCGTTCATCGCATATCGCCAAAAGCACTAGTTGATTGCAAATACAAATTGTGGTGTGAAGAACACATGCGATGCAATTATATCCTGACACCTAGCTATGCTGACATTACCATCCACTTTCATCGCACATCACAAATTGCTTACCTTCCTTTTGCTTTACAACAGTGATGTGAAGCAATGAAGCAATGACCATTAGATCTCCTCCATCTATCCTCTGGCGTTGATTTATCTCTATCACACATCGCGCAAAGCATATGTTGAGGCAAACTCCAAAATGTGATGCAAAGGAATAAAGCCCTAGCCGTTGGTTTTCAAACAAGAATACACATTGTCATATCTTCATCGTGGGCACACAATGCATCACAGAAAGCATAAATTCCCTTGGGTTAACAACCGTGATGTGAAGGTATCATGCGATGCAATCACAGCTTGCCACATGTCCTCTACTAACTTTGTCAGAGCCGATTAAGGTTTCAAAACTTGGTAAAATGTTGAAAACCTTTTTACTTCAACTAAGGCAAAATATATAGGAGTTTTGAGAACCTCTAGAAAATCCACCGCCAAAGCACCACCAGAAAAATATCAACACCACAACCAAGGCAAAGACGACCAGGAGCACAGGTAAAAAGGGGTCAGTCACCCAACAAACTCAAAAGTCATAAATTGTAGCTTATGTGACCTGCAACTGCTTATACACAATCAACTTTAAAATATAAAATACGATTGACCTAATTTGATGTGCAATTTTGTTTCAATTTTCAAATGCAAGTGAATGATGATGCAATGTTATGTAAATGAGTTACAAAATGACTATTTTTTTGTATTTTTTAGATTTCAAGAATGCAAAGATGCAATCCTAAAACCCCTAAATGAAATGCAAAGATAATGCAAGTTAAACAACCTTAAATGAGACTCAATTCAATGCGATATAATGCAAATGAATACAATTTCTAAATCTAAGGTGAAAATGCACTCCAAAATCATAAAATTGCAATGATCAAACTGAGGTTCACCAAAATGAAAAGGAGAGAAACAGGGTGGGTTACCAAAATGGGATTGATAACCCAATTATGATGGACCTGTTCTTCTTCAATTCATTAGTAAATGAGATCCACACAATGAAAGGACTATCAACCTTGAGGTGAGTCAAGTCAAAGTGTGAATTTATTGATTTCCTTTTTTTGCAAGGACGGGGGTCCTGATTAAACAATACTTTGGGTAGAAAGATTAAAAATAGAAAACTAACTCCAAAATGCAATCTACAACTTGGATCTTCAAGATTAAGCTCAATACTGATGGAACCAAAAATCAAATTGCACATCTAAGAGAGGTAAGAAGGTATGCACCAATCACCAAAAGTGTTTTTTTGAAGCTGATCTGGGACTCATTCGCCCAGAGGCAAACGGGTCCTAGTTTAGGGTTTGATTCCAACTTTCGAGAGCCTCTGCTACATATCTGAATCTCTTATTTTTCCCATGTTTTAGGTTTGGAGTGTTGAAAATAAATTTTGCAATTGAGTTTCTGTGAGATAACAACTTTCTTGACAACTTCTCAAATTTTTCTCTTCAAAATATCTCCAAGATACCTTCCACCTAAATCTACAAACACACATCAAGAGGGGAAAATATTTTGTTTGTGATGAATAGGGGTTTGCCTTGGTAAAACCCCATTTCAGTAATTAAACCTTGTAATGAAACAATGAAACATGAAAGGAATGATGACTTAACAAAGTAATGTCACAACTCACCAGACCCTTAGATGAACCTTGGAATGTAGATCTACAACTAGCATGAAATGGATTCAATGGATGTGGATCTTGATCTTGAAACTTGATTTGAAACAATTCCTTGAATGCTTGAATGTATCATGAACACTACATCAACATATTACCTCCAACAACATGCATGATGCAAGAAGGATTTGACATGACAATTGAATCTTGATTGTTGTAATAATTATTCACTAAATCTACTCTTAAATTCTTTGAAATGCTCTTGATCTCATAAAATTTCTATAGGAATGTTATCTTGAAAATTCTAGGTGAAACATAGTCAAAATGACCTTGTATTTATAGGTATATAACATTAATTTCTCGAAATTCAAATAACACAAGCCGACATGTGAATATAGATTTGAAATAATTAAAATACCGTCAAAAACATAATTAAAATTTAGGTCCTAGGTCTAAGTGAGGACCCATTCGTCCATGTCCTAGGTCACTTACCTAGGAAACACATTGCTCAATGAGAAGTTTTATGTGTTAGAGTAAAGGTTTTAACTTAATTATGTTAATTAAGTTACCTTTATTCCTCTCTTAAGATTTCACTTTAGTTTTCATATTGTGACATTTAATAATTATATTAATTATTAAATGTCTACCTATTAGGGTTTCTTTTAGGGTTGCACAATCTCCTTTCATAAGGATTCATCATTGTATTTTATTCTCTCTCTGATTAATACAATTTCATATTTCAGAGCACCCTTGTTTTTTTTTGTCTCCATCTCTTCTTTTTTGACAGGTTATTTGCATGCAGATGATCTTTGGAGTCTGTGAAGTTGGATTTCACAACTTCTACATGGTATCAGAGCACCAGACCTGTTGCTTCATGTTCATCTTCTGAAGTTTTTGGAGCTTCGAGGGTTTGGGGTTTGTTTTTTTATCCAGAGCATCACCTGTTTGATCAGAGCATTTTGATCCCAAACGGACCTCGCCATTGAGTCTGCAACGGCCCAAAACCCCAAAAATGACTATTCATGCGTCCATTTTGAAAAAAATTGATCGGAGGGGCAAAACAAATTGCCAAAGAGGTCATACGGCCTCCCCAGCATACTTCACGAGGCAAAAATGACACGAAAATCCAAAACAATAATGGAAAAATCACAAAAAATGCAAAAAAATTTGTGCTCATAGTGTTAATTGGGGCCGCCGCCCAGCAGCCACCCAACGGCCACCATCGCCAGCGGCTTCAGCCAGCTGCAACCGAGCAGCAACCAAACCGTCGTTGGCTCACCGCTCTGCCAGCGCGTCGGCACTTCGCCGCCCGCACACCACCTACAACCCACGCGCTGCCCTTTCTCCCACGGAGCTCCGCTCACCTTCAGACCCTAGTCGCTCACTGGACTAGGAGCTTATTTGTTTAGCCCATAAGGGCTCTAGAGGATCTATTGAACAATTTGGAAATGTTTTCATGGAATCGGGTGTATTTGTAGCGTACGATCTCCGTTTTTGGAAAACGAGATATCGCCGAAAAGCTGATTTCGGCGCCATTCCAGTGGTGCTAGTGATTTTTTCTGATTTTTCCGTTTTGCAATCTTTTTTTTCCAGTCAAAGTCAAAACTTGTGTTTTTCACTCCCGAGGGCGTAACTTTTGCGTCTGAGCTCCATTTTGCGCAAACGAATAGGCGTTGGAAAGGTGTTGAAGTTATTTTTCGAGACCTATAGTCTATTTCATTAGAAAATTTATGAAGTAAATTTTATTCAGCTTTGTGTGTTTTTACACTTTGCTTAATTACTTGGACATTTTGGAACCTACATGGGTTATTAATGTGTTGGATGGGTAAGATTAATATGATTTATCATTGTTGAGATCATTAGTCTCTAATGTTTTCATTTTTCATGAGTATAATGGGTTTTTCTATTCACCCTTCAGTTGTATTTCTAGATAAGGATAATTATGAGTCATGGGCAAAGGGCATACTTACACATTGTAAGTGGCTAAATATTTTGCTTTATTTATATGTGTGATCCTTTTAAAATGTCAGGTCCTAATGTGAAATGCTAAATAAAAATTAATAATGCAACAAGAGGAAATAACAAGATAAAAGGGCACCTGAATGATTAGCCTAAGAAAATGGATAACATGAAAGCAAGATAAACAGATTGATTGTTGTTTGTTATACCTTCTATGTTATTTTTTCCTTGGATGACAAGCTATGTTGAATATGCAAAATGATATGCAAAGTGGATGAAGATGTGATGATTATGAGATGAGAGTTCAAATGGAAAATTGACAAGAGTTTGGTAGCAAAAGACTTGATCCCTAAATTGAGGGAAGTGACGGGGTATTTATAGGCTAATTGGAATTCTCTAGAGAATTCAATGGTTGAGATTGATCCAACAAAATCAAGATGAAGGGTTATGGTGAGTTGGGACTCACAAGCCCTCACATCTTGACATGTGGAATGTGAGGTGTCTTAGGGTGGAGTGATGTGGAAATGAGGTGGAGGAGAATAACAAGAGGTGGAAGAGAAGTACATGAGGTGGATGAAGGACAAATACCTTTGAGGTACTTTGGGGGATGACAAGATTTCTTCAAAAAGGAACTTCTTGTCCCCAAATGAGGATGAAAGAGACTTTTGAGAAATTTTAGAATTCCTCAAAAATCTTCATGGGAAAAGGGGAAGTGGTTGGAAGAATAAATGCAAATTAAAAATTTACATTCATTGGAGAGTTTATTGGGTAAAAGAAGGTCTCCAAAAAGCTGGAGATTTGTCACATGTGGGTGATGTGACAAGTCCAAAGTTCTAGAAGTTTTTTGGCACATGTAAAGTGACAAGTCAAGCCTTCTAGACTCTTGCATGGGGGATGAGGAAGACTTTGGAAAGACAAAAGTGAATTAAAAATTCACATGGGGAAGAGAGGAACCTTGGGAAAATAAATGTGAATTAAAAATTCACATAAGGAAGAGAGTCTAGGCTAAAAATGGTAAGTGGGAAGGTTGACCAAAAAAGGTAAGCTAAATGTGGTTAAAGATTCTGATTAAGGTTGTGCAAACACGGGATTAAGATAATTAATGAGAGATTAGAGGCAAGTGGGAGATTATGGAAGATGTGACACTTAATCAAGATTAAGTGGTGCACATCCTAATCACAGATTAATTAATTTAACCTGGATTAAAAAAGGGTTATGGAGAATGTGACAAGGAGAGAGAAAAAAGGGAATTAAAAATTGATTTTAATCCAAATGGGTTAAAAGACTAAATTAAATAATTTGTCATATTTATTTAATTTAGAGAAGAAAAAAGATAGGGTAAAGTATTTAATTTATTTATTACATACTTTAGGAACCTTAGGCAAAAAATGAAATAATGATTAAATAAATTATTTAATCACTATTAATGAAATAGATGAATAGAGTAGACAATTTTGATCATATGGAAGTGATCAAATTTGGGTGTCTACATTTTTCCCCTCTTCAAAGTACCGTTAGAATAACCGTTCTTTGAAGAAAAGAAAGTGCAGATGACTCTATAGAGGAAGTAACCAGAAGATGACGCCCCAGCGTGGGGAGTAGGACCTGAGCTGTCTGAATTAGCAGAGTAATGGATGAGGATGCCCCAATTTTGGAAAGAATTGACTATGGCAAGGAAAATTGGTAAATGTGAAGGGTATGCCCCCTCGAGAGGGTGATGGTGAAAAAGAAGGGTCTCGGACAACATCTCGATAAGAAGAAATGGATAGTATGATTGGAAAAAGGCCAAAAAAATTGGCAATTTTTTTTTTTGAACGAAGTTAATCGGACAAACAGGGTGCAAATGGCGGCCCCGAGAAGTGAAGGGATTAATCAGAGGAATAAAAGGGGTAAATAACAGCTAAAAATACCTCTTAAGAGAGGGAAAGTGAATATAAAGTAATTTTGAAAATTACCTCACCTCATTTGCACTGTAGCAGTTAAGAGAAGAAGGGAGAGAGCAAGCAAACGAGGAGTGAATATGCCGGGAGATAATGACACCGAGATCGTCCACTGAATAGATGAGGTTCGGTGGTCTTACAAGCAACAGGGTGGGCCCCACCAGGTAGGCGACAAAACCCCTCATGCATTATTTTTGTAATTTTAACGCATTTTGAAATATTTTACTAAAAATGTAAAATGTGGGTTTTGTGGGCGAGAGAAAATTAAGAAATGGGTAGGAAGAAAAAACATAAAAAAATTGAAATTTTGGGGGGAAAATCGGTTTCGACCGTCGAAGGGCGAATACGCCCCTCGGCGGGCAAATCCACCCCAGGCTCGAGGTGGGTTTGAAGGGAGAAGAATGCGGATCTACTGACCCAACAGTGCGGAATACATTCCCTTAACGCCAATACAGTAGGGGAGAGAAGCAAATACTGATTCTAATAGCTTCTAAAACTACTTGAGATGAATACAACCATTAAGAGATATCATTCAGACAAAGAATTCACAGATTGACACAGAGATTTTACGTGGGAAAACCCTTTCAGGTAAAAAACCTACCACACAAAGCCAAACTATTGTATTACAGTATTGAAACAAATACATACAATTTCCAGTCTTCTCTATATAGCTTACAAACGCCCAGAGAGATTCGGATTCACTGTTACAATATTTTTACAACATACATATCGAATCACCTCTCTTCAAGAACACACGTTATTTCCTTTCGTTTCCTCTTCAACCCGCGACTTCAAAAATTACTCTGCAACTTAACTTGTCTTCACCCCTGAGAAATAGCATATCTCTCATCCATATATAACCGACTCAGAAGAGTCCTACACAACAATGAAGTCCATCCTCAAATCACGCATCTGGTCGGATCTAACAGATCTCCCTGCAACGAGTCGACTTTGCATTCAAATCCATTACTCAAAACGGTTGAGTTCACCACCTTTTGTTGACAAAGCAACTGCCACAATAACTATTTTGGTTTCCGTCCAATCACTATTCAGACAGGTGCCACGTGTCCAAGACTCATTGGTAATCGCAGCTGACAGAACTACCAAAACGGTCAAATAGACATCGAGCGCGTCCAAGACTTCCAAGTCATTCTAACACTGTCGGAGTTGGAGTCGGAACGGGAGTCGAAACAGGACTCCACCGAAATTATAGGTTCATGAACCATTTTGGTTCCGCGTCCGCCCACAGCAAAGAGGAACTCACCAGATACAGCTCTAACCGGGGTAAGTCAACCCGGGGTCAAACCAAAGCAGGAACACAAAAGACCGGAGTTAGAGTCGGAGTCAGACCAGGAACAGAAAATAGGACTTCAAAAAATTCCAAAATCAAGAAACAAACCGGTTCCGGTTCCGCCTCCGCCAACTGCAAGAAACAACAATCTAGAACCTGGACAAAGTGGAGGAAAACACCCCGAGGAGAAACCAAACTTCCAAAAGAACCAGATCACAAAAGCAGGAGTCAGACTTAGAGTCGGAACAAAAACTAAAACAGGAACATGGCAAACGGACATTGCCAAATTCCAAATCTGGTTCCGCCTCCGCCAGAACCTGCGAAATGAAGCGAGAAGAACAAAACGGCAGGAAGCGAAGTCGGAGCCGAAACGAGAATAGAAACACAAAACCTAGGCAAATGGAACAATGCCAAGTTCCAACCCGATTCCGCCTCCGCCAGAAACTGCAAAGTGAAACAAGAGTCCAGACAAAGGGAAGCAGAGCCGGAGATGGAGAGGGAACAGAAAACCCGGAACTAGGCAAACGGAACAATGCCAAGTTCCATTCCGGTTCCGCCTCTGGCAGAACTTTGCAGACAACACAAAATCATCAAGGCATGAAAACGAGGACTTCAAGCTGGAAGTTGAGACATAATTTCTCAACAATCTCCCACTTGGTGAACACTTTCAGCTTCCTCAAAACATCAAACCTTACTGTCTATCATAGGCCCCAAGGCCTATCGATTATGTGCACCATCTGAACTTGTCTGTGTTAACCGGCTTTGTCAAGGCATCTGCAAAATTCTTGAAGGTGTCAACTTTATCTATACTGACCTTGCCATCTTCAACCATATCCCTCACAAAGTGATATTGCACATCTATGTGCTTGGTCCTAGCATGGAAGGTCAGATTCTTTGCCAAACAAATGGCACTTTGACTATCACAGCAGATTGAAATCTGCCCAGCATTAAATCCAATGTCTAAACACAAACGCCTCAGCCACACTGCCTCCTTGCAAGCATGAGTTGCTGCCATGTACTCTGCCTCTATCGTGGATAAAGCAACTATAGTTTGTCGCTTGCTCATCCAACTGATTGCTCCACCATTAAGCATGAAAGTGTATCCACTGGTGGACCTTCTGCTGTCAATGTCCCCTGTCCAATCAGAGTCAACATATCCCTGAATGCAAAGAGTCATTTGTGATGCAACCATACTGCCATGGTAACACAAAGCATAATCTGAAGTACCCTTCAAATACCTGAACACTCTTTTTACAGCATCCCAATGTGATCTCCCTGGATTTGCCATGAAACGGCTTAAAACTCCCACTGCTTGGGCAATGTCTGGTCTTGTGCAAACCATAGCATACATTAAACTGCCTACTGCACTTGCATAAGGCACACTGATCATTTCCTCCATCTCAGTAGCTGACTTTGGACAGTCTTGAGCAGATAGTTTCAATCCTTGCATGATTGGAACAACTAGCTGCTTGCAATCAATCATGCTACACCTCTCTAGAATGGTTCTCACATACTTACTCTGACTAAACCAAACCTTTTTGCTTGTTCTATCCCTAGTTATCTTCATCCCAAGAATGTACCTTGCTGCTCCAAGATCTTTCATTTCGAACTTAGCAAACGACTGAGTTTTAAGGTCAAAAATCATAGCCTTGCTATTACCAACAAATAACATGTCATCCACATACAGAGTAATAACAAGCACACAATTATTCTCACATTTATAATAAATGCAATGATCATATTTTGATCTAACAAACCCAATTGACAACATAAATGTGTCAAATTTCTGGTACCACATTTTAGGAGATTGTTTTAGACCATAGAGAGATTTATTTAACTTGCAAACCAGATTTTGTTTACCTCTTTCAACAAAATGCTCAGGATGGGACATGTAAATTTCTTCTTCCAGCTCACCATGGAGAAATGTTGTCTTCACATCCATCTGCTCAATTTCAAAGTCATACACAGCTGCCAATGACAACAAAAATCTGATGGATGTCAGTTTTGCTACAAGGGAAAAGATCTCTCCATAATCAATTCCCTCAACTTGGGAAAACCCTTTTACAACCAGTCGTGCCTTATACTTCTCTACACTACCATCAAGGCCTGTCTTCCTTTTGAATATCCACTTACAGCCAACAGGCTTTCACCCTTTAGGTAGTGGTACCAACTTCCAGGTATCATTCTTTTTCAAGGAATCTATCTCCTCATTCATGGCTTTCATCCAAGATTTTGAATCAGCCATGCTGATTGCTTCTTTCACAGTCCTAGGCTCATCAGTGCTGGTAATTAAGGCATAAGCACAATTTGAATCTAACATAGAAAAACCATACCTATCTGGATGTCTTCTGTCTCGTGTAGATCTCCTTATAGGATGAGGTGGTTCTTCATCATCAGAACTTCCAGAGCTGCTTGAGCTCTCCTCAGTCTCAGGTACACTATGCAGCTCTTCCCTTTCTGGAGTTTGGGGAATCTCAACTGCATCCTTCTCCTTGTCACTTTGATTTGTCTCACACTGTTGATCACTTACTAAAGGTTTCAGCTCACGAAATATCACGCTTCTGCTATACAAAACCTTCTCGGTAACAGGGTTCCAAAGCTTGTATCTTTTCACACCAACTCCATAGCTGATGAGAATATATTTCATAGCCTTGTTATCCAATTTAGATCTCTTTTCATTCGGCACATGAACATATGCCTCACAGCCAAAGACCCAGATATGCCTAAGTGAGGGTTTCTTGTCTGACCATGCTTCCAAAGGTGTCTTGTCAACAAGAGTTGAACAAGGAGATCTATTTATTAGATAACATGTTGTAGCAACAACCTTAGCCCAGAACTTCTGCTCTAGACCAGCACCACTCAACATACTCCTTGTCTTTTCCATCAACGTCCTGTTCAACCTCTCAGCAACTCCATTTTGTTGTGGAGTGTAGGGGGTTGTTTTATGCCTTTTAATTCCATGATCAGTGCCATACCTTTCAAAATCTGCAAAACAAAACTCACCTCCATTGTCTGTCCTTAAACACTTTATTTTCCTTTCAGTCTAATTTTCTACCAAAGATTTGAACTCTTTAAACCGACTGAACACTTCTTATTTATTTTTAAGAAAGTATACAAATGCCCTTCTCGAAAAGTCATCAATAAAGGAAACATAATATTTAGACTTCGATAATGAAAGAACATTAACTGGACCAAACACATCAGAGTGAACATAATCCAGTATACCAGAAGATTTGTAATGACTAGAGGAGAAAGAAACACAGTGTTGCTTTCCATAGATACAATGTTCACAGAAATCGAACTCAAGGTTACAATCATTGAGCCCTTCTACAAGGTTTTTGTTTTTCAAAGTTTTTAAACTTTTCTCACCAATGTGACCAAGTCTATGATGCCATAACATAGTCTTCTCTGCTGGGAGTTTTACCTCCAAAGCATTTGCAAACAAAGAAGAGTCTTCATCTTTCTCTATAGGTGCAGAATTACATGACTTTACAAAGGTACTGTTACAAAGAACAGGTTGTGCATCTAGTTTGTACAGAGTGCCAGTACGAACACCCTTAGCTAACACCATTACACCTCTAACCATTTTACATCCCTTACTAGAAAAAAAAACTTCTACACCAGCATCATTTAACTTACTAACAGAAATAAGATTTCGAGCCAAACCTGGGATGTGGAGAACACCACCAATTCTTTTGACTCTCCCGTCAGGAAACTGAATTCTGACCCTTCCTCTGCCAACAATCTATAGCGTTGAATCACTTGCCAAGTATACCTTTCCACCATCATACTTCTCATACTTTGAGAACCAATCTCTATTGGATGTCATGTGAAAAGAGGCACCTGAATCAACCAACCAGACATCATCAGATGCCTGAGTTGTCAAGGTTGTTGCAATGAAGGCATCTGCATCACTTTGAGAAGATTCGTTATCAAAAGCATTCTTCTTCTTCTTCTCCTTGCAGTCCTTCCTGATATGACCAGGTTGCCCACAGTTCCAGCACTTTACCTTGAACTTTTTACCAGGAGACTTTAATCTCCCATTAGATTTGGATTTCGACTTGTTGTCTTTCTTCTTGCCTTTCTCCTTTGTTCTACCTCGAACAGCAAGACCATCTTTGGCCATCTCCGAAGATTTCCTTCGCATTTCTTCAGACAAAAGCGAAGCAACCACATCATTCGTCTTGAAAGAAGTGGTTGTGCTTCCAATAGCCATCACAAGATGATCCCAACTGTCAGGTAATGAACACAACAGGAGCATGCAATGATCCTCCTCCTCTATTTTTACACCTATAGATGCCAGCTGAGTAACACTCATATTAAATGAATTCAGATGGTCTGCAATAGATGCACCTTCGTCCATCTTCAAGGAGTACAACTTTTTCCTTAGGAACAAATTATTTACCAGGGACTTTCCCTCATAAATGTCACCAAGTTTCTTCCACAAAGAAGCTACAGACGTTTCCTCATGAACATTCAGGAGCACAGAATCGGCTAGACTCAGTCTTATCAATCCTCTTGCTTTTCTATCAGCAAGATCCCAAGCTTCTTGGGTCGTAGTTTGTGGCTTAGTTCCAGACACTGCAATCCAGAGGTCTCTATCCACAAGCAAGTCTTTTATCTTGAGTTTCCATCACTCAAAGTTGCTGCCATTAAACTTCTCAATATCTATCGTACCAGATGTACTCGCCATCTCACAATAGGAAAAGGTTTAACAATGCAAGTCTCCCACTGAAATAGTATTAGTGCAAAAAACTAATTCACCCTAGCAAGGATAACACGAATTGGCCAAGCTCTGATACCACTTTGAAGGGAAAAGAATGCGGATCTACTGACCCAATAGTGCAAAATGCATTCCCTTAACGCCAATACAATAGGGGAGAGAAGCAAATACTGATTCTAATAGCTTCTAAAACTACTTGAGATGAATACAACCATTAAGAAATATCATTCAGACAAAGAATTCATAGATTGACACAGAGATTTTACGTGGGAAAACCCTTTTCAGGTAAAAACCCCACCACACAAAGCCAAGACTATTGTATTACAGTATTCAAACAAATACATACAATTTCCAGTCTTCTTTGTATAGCTTACAAACGCCCAGAGAGATTCAGATTCACTGTTACAATGTTTTCACAACATACAGATTGAATCACCTCTCTTCAAGAACACATGTTCTTTCCTTTCGTTTCCTCTTCAACTCGCGACTTCAAAAATTACTCTGCAACTTAACTTGTCTTCACCCCTGAGAAATAGCATATCTCTCATCCATATGTAACTGACTCAGAAGAGTCCTACACAGCAATGAATTCCATCCTCAAATCACGCATTTGATCAGATCTGACAGATCTCCCTGCAACGAGCCGACTTTACATTCAAAGCCATTACTCAAAACGGTTGAGTTCACCACCTTTTGTTGACAAAGCAACTGCCACAATAACTATTTTGGTTTGCGTCCAATCACTATTCAGATAGGTGTCACGCATCCAAGACTCATTGGCAATCACAACTGACAGAACTACCAAAACGGTCAAACAGACATTGAGCGCGTCCAAGACTTCCAAGTCATTCTAACACTGTCGAAGCCGGAGTCGGAACGGGAGTCAAAACAGGACTCCACCGAAATTATATGTTCAAGAACCATTTCGGTTCCGCGTCCACCCACGGCAAAGAGGAACTCACCAGATACAGCTCTGACCGGGGTAAGTCAACCTGGGGTCAAACCAAGGCGGGACCACAAAAGACAAGAGTCGGAGTCGGACCAGGAATAGAAAACAGGACTTCAAAAAAGTCCAAGATCAGGAAACAAACCGGTTCCGGTTCCGCCTCCGCCAACTGCAAGAAACAACAATCCAGAACCTGGACAAAGCGGAGGAAAACACCTCGAGGAGAAACCAAACATCTAGAAGAACCATATCGCAAAAGCAGGAGTCGGATTCGGAGTCCGAATAGAAACTGAAACAGGAACATGGCAAACGGACGTTGCCAAATTCCAAATCTGGTTCCACCTCCGCCAGAACCTGCGAAACGAAGTGAGAAGAACAGAACGGTAGGAAGCAAAGTCGGAGCCGGAATGAGAACAAAAACACATAACCTAGCAAACGGAACAATGCAAAGTTCCAAGCACGGTTATCTCATGACTACGTGAGAACAAGTCGAACCGAAGAGTAGGAGATGGAAAGGAGCGAGCGGAACTAGGCCATGAGAACAATGCCAAGTTCCATTCGATTCAGATCGAGGAGTTGGCGAATCCGCCCGTGAAGCGAAATCTGCCAGTAGAGGCACCATGCCAATGAAGCCGGATAAATGCCATGAACCCGATGGTGGCGCCACCCACGATGATGTGGCGACACATATGCGTGAGGCCTACAGGGAGTGCCGCTGGCCGCCCGCGGTAAGCGCCGCCATGACTAGCAACGACGCCACCCAACCCGGTGGAGCAGGTCCGCCTCGGTAGGCCGAGGCTGGGTCTGCCTCGGCAGCCCGAGGGAGGGTTTGCCCCGCTGCAGGGGCGGGTCTGCCCCGCAGGCGGGAGGAAAGAGGGAGGAGGAAGAGGAAAAAAAAAAGAGAGAGACAAGAAGGGAAGAAGAAAGGCGTGGGAGCGGAAATAAGAATGTGACGAAATTTTTTGACAAGGGGGATTGTATTTATGTAGGAGTTTGGTAGATTACGGACTCACGAGCGGAGGTCGGATGCACTGGCGGCGACGATTGAGGCGATGACCGGGGCGGATCACGCAGCTTTGGAGCGGGCGGGGTTACTGCACTTAGTGCAGTTTCCCGAGATGAGGGCACATCAGGCGATGTTGACAGCCCTGATAGAGAGATGGAGCTCAGCTATGTCAACATTTCATTTACCGACAGCAGAGATGACAGTGACATTGGAGGATGTGTGGCGGATCTTGAGGTTACCAATAGCGGGGTGGTTAGTGAGTGAGGAGGTGTCGAGCGGAGCACAGTTGGATGATACTGTCCTGGTGCTATTTGGACGTGATGACTTGCTGATACAAAGGGGGCAGTTGGATGTACACAAATGCCTATCCCTGGGGGTGCCGGCATTACCACTTTTTCTGTGTTGCCTGATCAGCGGGATTCTATTGTCTGATCGGAGTAGGTGATTCTGCAGCCTACGGTATATGGAGGTGATTCGACATATTGTCGAGTGGTGGGAGGGGCAGTTTTCTTGGGGGTCATGTGTATTGTTCTAGTTATACCAGGACATACACGTGATTTGTTATCGGGGGATGTAGAGCATGACGCACGAGATGCTATTGCAAGTGTGGGGGTGGGAGCACATCACGGTGACGAGACTCATAGTGATCAGGAGAGGAGACTTGGATGATAGAGAGCCAGTGGCTTGGAAGTTTGGGCCAGCCAGGGGCTACATCTTACGATATGAGACGCAGGGAGAGATGGATCAGTGGAGGAGAGTGTTTGATGAGTTACGAAAGTAGCACATTGTATGGCGGCCATACATGTATCGACGGTTTAGAGGATGGAGGATCGAGGAGGAAAGACATCGAGGATTCTTTAGATGCAGATGTTTCCTAATTGCGATTCTAAGGCACATAGTGGAGATGCCTCATCCAGACAGAGTGATGCGGCAGTTTGGACTCATACAGGACATTCCAGGAGCGTTGACTATGTTTCGTCGGCTTACCAGAGAGGTACCTGAGGGGGCGGCGTTGTCAGTGAGAGGCGTGAGGGAGACGTGGGTGATGGCAGGTGGGGTGTCCTATTCAGGGAGATGGGAGGGTCCATAGGATGCTGGAGTGATAGATCGGTATGATCGGTGGTTTTGCAACCACCGATTGGAGAGGGTTACACCGGAGGTGCCTGCTGTGGGAGCTGCAGAGGATGAGCAGGAGGGGGGACAGGAGGAGCCAGAGTAGGGTGGACATGAGGATGAGAGACAGGAGGATGAGGGACATGAGAGTGGTGGTGCGGAGGAGGGTGTCACTGGAGATCAGCCGACGAGGAGGGGTAGAGTCAGGAGGAGTCGACAGTCGAGGAGGGCGAGGAGAGATGTGGTAGAGGAGATGGAGGCAGGAGGGGCAGGTGATGAGGGAGAGGACAGAGATGCAGAAGGAGCTGATGGGGGGAGGAGATAGAGGTGGTGAGATTGGGGAGCAAGTCAGAGGTGGAGATGCTCCGGGTGGTGGAGGGGAGGGTCGCGCAGACAGGGATTGGCGGTAGAGTACGACGGAGGCAGGTGCAGGTGAGAGCCCTAGAGTCGTAGGAGGACACGAGGGCTAAAGAGTCGTAGGAGGATGCGAGAGTTTGAGATCCTCAGGAGGGAGTAGAGAGGGCGACAGATGTTAGAGGACGTCTCGGGGAGAGGCCCGAGAGTATTCGACAGAGGAGAGTCCAGCTAGTTGAGTAGGAGTCGCGAAGACTGATGAGGGTGGGGAGGAGAGGACAACTGCGGAAGATTTGGTTGATGAGTCGGGCAGAGCAGGTGTAGGAGGAGAGAGAGGGGGAGGCGATGGACCTGGATGTACAGGTGGTGGAGCCTTTAGCCATAGTACCAGCAGCTGCAGTTGATGATCTAGTGGTCTTACTGAGAGGGGCCCAGGCGAGGATATGCATGTTAGAGGAGGAGTTGAGGAGGGCGGAGGCGGAGGTGCAAAGAGTGAAGGAGACAGAGATGATAGTGTTTGATCAGGTTGTGGGCCAGCTAACGACAGATATACAGGTGGTTAAGAGAGAGAGGGATGAGACGCGAGTAGGGATGGAGAGAGTACGAGGGGAGCTGGCTTGGGTGTCATGGGACTGAGACAAGCTAGAGGCAGTGATAACAGTTGCTCAAATGCGAGGTCAGTCGGAGTCAGCAGGAGGGGGGGAGATGGAGACATTGAAACTTTAGGTGGCAGGATTTCTGAAGGAGAGGACAACACTGTAGGAGAGGTTATCCACAGTAGAGGCATCTTTAGAGGAGATGAGTGCAAGACTCGAGGCTATAGAGGTCAGACTAGAGGCAGTGCAGCGGGAGAGAGAGAGTGCACAGGGACAAGTGCAGGCACTATAGGGGGAGAGGGATAATGTACAAGTACAGATGTAGGCACTATAGGGGGAGAGGGACAGTTTACTGAGACAGGTCCAGATCCTGTAGTTCTAAAGAGACTCAGCAGCGGGTCGGGCAGAAAACGTCGAGAGGGATATAGCACAGAGGCAGGCCAATCAAGGGTAGGGTGATGGGACAGTGCTAGAGACTATGCAGGCAGAGAGGGAGAGGTCCGCAGAGCATATACGACTACTGACAGTGGCACAGGAGGCATGGGAGCAGGAGTGACGGGCCATGAGCAGAGAGAGGGATAGGTACAGGTGTGAGCGGAATGCTGCTCGGTTCCAGGCTGGGCAAACAGATGAGTATATGCACGAGGCGGCATACTGGAGGGGTGTGTATGAGCAGGCAATGTCAGATCTGGCGTAGCGTACAACGCAGTATGTTAGATAGATACCATAGATGTCGGTGTCGTCCCAGTCTTTAGAGACACGAACCAGGGGGTACATTGATTTCCAGTCGACTCCTTCTCGGTTTGGGACCTCAGGGTGTGAGTCTCAAGGGACTCCGACACATAGGGGACCAGTAGCTGAGTCTCCTCAGAGGTCAGGTGTGGGCAGCTCAGGACAGGAAGAAGACAGGTGACAGGATACAAGTTCTTTTGATAGATACCAAATGGTGGTGTAGTGCATATTTTTAGATGATGCACCTTATTTTGAGCATGATATGGAGGTGATTATGTGGTGACTATATTTTGGATATGGACATTGTATTATTGTGATGATGATATGTGATGGTCCCCATTGATATTATGCCACATATTTTGGTAATGTATGGTATGCATATGGTATTTTATTGATGTTCCTATGATAGCTGATGTATGTTATGCATATGTATATGATGTTTTTGTGTTGATAGGGATGTGTTATGATGTGAATGTTTTACTTATGCATGTGTGATTATGGATAATGTTAATGATTTATGAATGGTAATGCAATTGTATTAATGATGTAAGTAATACGGGCCTATTAATGATGCATAGGTGGATATGGAAATGTATGGATGAATGATCATAATGAAGTGAATGAACCGACATGAATTAATGCAATATGGATAAATGAACTTAATGTAAATGGATAAATGAATTTAATGAATTGATGCAATATGGATAAATGAATGGATGTAAACGGATAAACAAACTTAATGTAAATGGATAAATGAACTTAATGAATTGATGCAATATGGATGAATGAATGGATGTAAATGGATAAATGAACTTAATAATTGATGCAATATGGATAAATGAACTTAATGATTGTAGACATAAGTATCAATGGGTAGGTGATATGCGTAAGGTGTGTGGAGTGCAGTACTAGTCAAAGACCATAGGGATCCTGAGAAGAAAAGCTAGTAAGAGGGAATGAGAGTTTGCACAACCAAAATCACGAGTCATAGATGTAGGAGCTTGATAGGATGAAGGGGGAATATGCAATGAGATGAAATGCAACATGAATGCAATTTTCCATCTTTTAGAGCACTGATTTTTTCTATAGCATAAGACATCGGGCGTCAGGGTATGTAAACCAAGACGGATTAATGTATAATGCATAAAACAAACACGACAAACAAAAAAGATATCTCAATACCCCAAAGTCGCGATGATTTTGGTCGGGCCAGGTATTGGAATAACCACAAGCACAAAGGGATGCCCCCACATAACACAGGATCTAAAATGAATGCTGGTGGGTACCACGTGGGGCATCCCAATAGACAGCAACAATAGTCAAGAGATGTCCTTATGTTAACTAGGCAAAGCACACCACAATATGAAGGATCATGGTGATATTGACTAGTGATTATAGGGAGCTCAAATGATAAATAAAGTCCAAAAGTACCAAAAGATCATAATCAATTACAAGCGTCCTTTGCCATAAGATCCCAAGGATGAAGGGGGTTGATGTGGTCTGTAAAGAAGGATGCATCTTGTTAAGACCGATGATGGATACTAAGCTAAAGTGACCTAGATGATGCAGGATGATTGTCATTGGGCAGATTTCTTGATACGAGGAGATTTTATTTGTAAAGAATCAGTGGTGATAGGGACATACTTGAAAACAAGACAAAAGAGGACGGGACACAACCTAAAGACCTAGGGGCTCGAGGGTTGATAAAAAGATCAACCTTGCCTACGTGAAAGTGCAGAGCTCTCGTAGTTCAGGAAAAAACCACGATAAAAGAGCGGAAAGTGGACTGATGGAAACCGATGGATGACCAAGACAAACACAAGCCCCGGGGGCAGATCAAAAGATCAACCTTGCCTACGTGCAAGCGCAAGGCCAACGTAGTTCGAACATGACAAAAGATCGAGGATGGAAAAGATCGGAAAGTGGACCATGAGGACAGATGATGAAAGACAACATGCCTCGGGGGCCGATCCAAAGGTTAGCCTTGCCTACGTGCAAGCGCAGAGGCGTCATAGTTCAAGAGGAGATGATGATAAAATCGGAAAGAGGGTGATGACGACAAATGATGGAGGACAATGGTCAAACGGATTGTCCGCAAAACAAGACAAGGAGAAGCCCCGAGGGTAGATCAAAAGATCAACCTTGCCTACGTGCAAGCGTAGGGGCAACATAGTTCACAATGAGACCTAGATGGAGACGAACATGAAGAGTGAGCCTAGATGAAGACAAACACAACAATGAGGTGGCACAAGCTCAAATTAGGATAAAAGCTCATGATTTCAGATAGTGAATGACGGTCGTCCAATGCTCAACTAGAATATACCAAGCGATGAGGTGATGCAAGCAGATGGGAGGATATGGGGATTGAGGAATCGACGGATAAGCCATAAAGTAACCAGGACGCAAGGTAGATAATGATTAAGCCCTATACGAGAGGCACCTGTTGCCAGGTTTTCACCAATCGTACGTATCCAAAGTGGCACACGGGAGTGGTTTTCACCATAGGATGAATTATTTATCTACTATTTTTGGATTTTTTAATTTTTTAATTTTTTTTGTATTTTTGACTTTTACCAGGAAGGATACCCCAGCTGACCTAAGTGTAGAACTTCTTCAGGTGCATGATGTTGATGGGTTCCTCCAAGGGCTTGCCTTCAGGGGTGGAGAGCCTATAGGCACCAGAACCATACTTCGTGGTGATGACATAAGGGCCCAACCAATTTGCTTCAAACTTATCCTTTTTCTCTCGATCTTGTTGATTTCGCTGATTTTCTTTTAGGACCAAATCACCAACATTGAATTGGCGAGGGAGGACTTTTTTATTGTAGCTTCTTTTTAGTCGGTGTTGATAAGCTTGCAGATGGTTATAAGTCTTGACCCATTTTTCATCCAGCAATTCCAATTGTGCCACTCGGATGTCTTCGTCAGTGATGAGATTCTTGAGGGAGATGTGGAGTGAAGGGATTACAACTTCGATTGGCAAGATGACTTCAGCGCCATAGACAAGAGAATATGGAGTAGCTCCGGTAGCGGTGCAAATGGATGTACGGTAGGCCCAAAGAGCAGGATGGATATGGAGGTGCCAATCGCGGCCATTGCTATTGACCATCTTCTTAATGATTTTGATCAATGTTTTGTTTGTTGCTTCTGCCTGTCCATTACCTTAGGGCAAATAGGGAGTGGACCAACGATGTTGGATATGATACGTGTCACAAAGGAGTTTCATACACTTATTTTTGAATGGTTTTCCGTTGTCAGTGATGATGCGGAGGGGATACCATACCTGCAGAGGATATGGTAGAGGATGAACTTAGAGATCTGAACACCAGTGATTTGAGTGAGTGGAATGGCTTCCACCCACTTGGTGAGGTATTCAGTGGCTGTGATGATAAAGGTGTGACCATCAGAAGATGGAGGGTAGATCTTGCCAATCAAGTCGAAACCCCATTGTGAAAATGGCCAAGGTGTCATGATAGGTTGGAGCTCTTGTGCTAGAGCATGAATCAGATCTACATGTTGTTGACACGGAAGACACTTTTTGACATACTCACAAGCATCCTGTTCCATTGTGGGCCAGTAATATCCTGCTCTGAGAATCTATTTGGCTAGGGCCATACCATTAGAATGGGCCCCACAAATACCGCTATGCACTTATGTTAATGTTTTGCGGGCTTCAATTTTGTCTAAACAACAAAAGAGAGTTCCATCATACCCACGTTGATAAAGTGTATCACCGATAATGGTGTAGCGGGCCGTGTGTTGGATAAATGATTTACGTTGGTTTCTCGTGAGGTCAGGCAGGAGGGTGTTGTCATGAATGTAGGTGTAAATGTCATGGTACCAAGGGGATTCAGGACCTACAATAGCACACACCATGTCACTCTCAGGGATATCGTACACTGGGATTACGATTTGCTTGACCAGGAACTGACAATTTGTGCAATCTTTTCGCATGTCGAGGAGAGAACCAATGGTAGCCATAGCATCTGTTGCCTTATTCTGGAGTCTCGGGATCTGCTCAAATTGGATGGTAGTGAAATATTTCTTGAAGTCATCCACCATTCGTTTGTAAGGCAACAACTTTTCATATTTTGTTAGAAACTCATCGTTGACTTGTTTTATGACCAACTGGGAGTCACCAAAAACTTGCAGATGAGTGATGTGCCATTGGACTGCAATTTTGAGGCCTGTAAGGAGGGCTTCATATTTAGAGATGTTGTTGGTGCAAGGAAAATCCAGTCTGAATGATTTCGGTATGTAATCACCTTGCGGGGTGATAAGCAAGATCCCTGCCCCCGATCCATTATGAGTGTGTGATCCATCAAAGTACAGTGTCTAGGTGGTGGCTTCTGAGACTACAAATACTCCTTCATCTGGAAATTTAGTTTCTCTGGGATAAGCGTCCACTAACAGGGCATCTGCTAACTGATCTGCTATCACTTGTCCTTTAATGGCCTTTCTATCCACATATTCTATATCAAACTCACTAAGGAGCATGATCCATTTAGCCATTCGACCAGTCAGGGTTGTCTTGGATAATAGGTACTTGAGGGGGTCGACCTTGGATATCAATTTTATAGGATGGCTAAGCATATAGTGGCATAGATTTTGTGTGCTGAAGACCACAGCGAGACATGATTTTTCCATTGGTGAATAATTGACTTCATAACCGACCAATGTTCGGTTAATGTAATAGATCACCCGTTCCTTTGAGGATTCATCATGTTGTGCCAATAATGCCCCCAATGCAACTGACATTGCAGATATGTACAACAAGAGGGGTTTTCCAGGGATAGGTGGCATCAAGATCGGCGGGTGGGCCAAATATCCTTTGAGCATGTCAAAACCCAACTGACACTGTCGATTCCACTTGAAGCCGGTGTCTTTCTTGAGAAGGTGGGTGAATGACTAACATTTATCCGCAAGTTGGGCTATAAACCGGCAGATGGATTGTAGTTTCCCTTGGAGGCTCCTTAATTGTTCCAGGTTTCTTGGTGGAGGCATATCCATGATAGCTTTTACCTTAGTCGGGTCAACCTCGATGCCTCTTCTGGACACTATGAAGCCCAAGAGTTTCCCTGATGTAACACCGAACACACACTTTTTTGGATTCAGTCGAAGCTTGTACTGTTCTAAGCGCTCGAAGATCCATTTCAGAATGGTAGGGTGCTCTTCTCTGGTTCCAGATTTTTCCAGTAGGTCATCAACATAATCTTCCATGATGATGTGGATGAGGTCATGGAATATAACCGTCATTTCTCGTTGATATGTTGCCCCTGCATTTTTGAGACCAAAGGGCATGACATTGTAACAGAAAGTACCCCAAGGTGTTGTAAAAGCGGTTTTGTGTTGATCTTCAGGGGCAATCCAGATCTGATTGTAGCCAAAGAAGCCATCCATGAGGGATAACATATCATGTCCTGCAGTGATGTCGACTAACATGTCGATGTTAGGCAAGGGGAAGTCATCTTTTGGGCAAGCTTTGTTAAGATCTCAAAAATCCGTACAAATTATGATGTCTCCATTGGGTTTAGCAACAGGTATTATATTGGAGATCCAATCAGAGTAATCAATGGGTCTGATAAAACCAGCATCCAATAACTTTTCCAGTTCTTTCTTAACCAATAATGCCACCTGCGGGTGCATCTTTCAAAGCTTCTGCTTGATAGGTTTGGCCTCTGGATGGACATCCAAATGGTGTACAACAAGATTAGGATCCAGGCCAGGCATATCAGAGTAAGCCCATGCAAAGTTGATAACCCCTTCACAGAGAATTCAAACAATGGTGATATATTCTTCTTCAAATAAAGATTTGGCCACATAGGTGACCCTTGGAATTCCTTATGTCCCCAAATTCACCTCATGCGTTTCTTCAATGAGAATCGGATATTGCTTAGATAGTTGTGTTCCTACAAGGGGAAGATGAACGTCCCCATCTTCCAGTGTCGTATTAAGGTTTTCACTATCAGATACATCCTTTGTTTTTACTTTTTTCGTAGTCAAAAAGTACCTCGGTGAGGTTTTCACTTGATGACCCATTTTTCTTTTGTTTCGTTTTGTTTTTGCGATTAGGGCGTTCATCTTCCCCCAATCCCATTAGATGTACGTAGGTATCCTCTGAGGGAAATGTGCTAAAAGGTGCGCTACCTTGTAGGTCATGATCGATAAGCTCAGGATGTTTAAGGGATAAAGTTATGGTACAAACAGATAAGCATTCAAACATGGTGGGGAGGTCAATGTGATTCAAATCATCGTACGTGTGTATGATGGACTCTTCTTCCGGTATGTCTTGGAGGTAACCATTGTCAACACTAACATTGTTAGAAGTGCTAGCGGATGTTGTAGAACCCTTCTATTTAGTATCATAACCCAAGCCCAAATTTCTTGGTCGAATGGTAGTTGTTTCAATGAGTAGACGTTTTCCTTGTTCTTCTGCACCAAGGCCTCTGCCTTGGTAATGACACTTTTCAATGAACTTGGATGCACATGGATAAACTTCTTGGAAGTATTCAATAAGTGGACGTGGTGGCTCAGGTTCCTCTCGATAAACCCTTTGACTGATATCTTCGTCCATTTGATCCTGGAGGGATCCAAAATCATTGAATGTTGTTGACCCCATGTTCTTAGAAGTGAGTGTAAGTGTCTTTTCTTCTAATTTTGGTAGCGACAGAATTGGTTGTCCATATGTGTGGGGCGAAGGCAGCATGGTGGCCACATTGAGTGTGGTATGCATCTCGTATTCACCACATCCCTTATCTATGATCTGGACCTTGGTGACAATAGAAGCAGGTGTTGATGATGGTGGAGATGAAGTGTTTAGTGTATTGGTGGATGGGACAGGATCGGATGTTGGGGATGCCCCCATTTCGACTCCTGGGCAATAATGCGAATGTGGAAAAGAAGCTTCCAAGGCACGACAATATTCAAAAGGCTGAGAGTTGGCTTGTATGGTGACTTCCATTCCTTGAAATGGGAACTTTAGGCATTGGTGATAGGTGGATGGGATGGCTTGCATAGAATGAATCCATGGACGGCCAAGAAGGATGTTGTATGGGAGTTCAAGGTCCAGAACATGACACATAGTGTATTGTACAATGGGGCCCACTTGAATAGGGAGGAAAATAATGCCTTCAGAATCTCGCTCTGCATTATCATAGGCCTTGATGGTGATCACTTGATTTCTCATATCAACTTGGGTGTATCCAACCTGTTGTATGAATTTTAATGTACAGAGATTTAGGGCCGAACCGTTATCTACCAGTACCCTTTTTATTTTTTGACAATTGACACCGACCTCGAGATGGAGGGGGTGATTGTGGCTTGAATCAAGATGTGGCATGTCCTTTTGGCTAAAGGCTAGCTAATAGGTCGATGAGAGACTGCCTACCAATGCTTGAAATTGGGTAGGGTCAATATTATCAGGCACTTGTGTGCTTTGCAAAGCCTTAGTTAAGATATCTTGATGTACGAGAGACGACTTAAGAAGATCCAAAATGGATATTTGGGTTGTAGTCTTACCTAGATGGTCTAGCATGTTATATTGGGAATTAGTGGATGGTTGTTGGGTAAATGGAGGTGTTGTTGGGACTGTGATGCGGGTTCGTCGAGTGGTAACAGCACATTGTGGATCTTTTCCTTTAACATGTATCATGGATACACGTGGCTCCACTTGTTCTACATATGAAACCACACCTTGATAATTATATGGTACACTTTTGTAGCTGATGTTATTCGTAGTGTTACCTTGCTTGTTATTATTGCTATGTCCAAGATTTGAGTTGGACGTACTAGGACCCTGATTATGGTTAGGAAAGGTGTTTTGGTATATTTGTAATTGAGCATTGGACGAAGCTGTTGCATTAGCATCTACATGGATTTCACCTCGATCAATGAGACCTTGAATGTAGGTTTTTAGGCCTTGACATTTATCTAAGGTATGTCCTTTAATCTTGTGAAATTCACAGTATTCGTTGTCTTTAAACCAAGCAGGCTTGGGTTTAGACGTATCGAGAGGTTTGGTGATAGGATATGTGATGGGGTAATTAGCTTGAAGAAGCTAATTAAGCACCATGCTAAGGGGTTCTCCCAACTGAGTGAACTGTCGTTTGTTTCCCCCTTGGTTATTTTGGTTGGCTTGTTGTCGTGGTGCCCCTTGGGGGACGGATATGGCATTCTGAACTGACGGTTGTTGGTGGAGAGGATATCTTTGCCTTGTGGTGGCCACTTGAACATGTTTCCTGTTAGTGACACCATCATTGACAACTTTTTTATTTCTATTCCAATAACAAGGTTTATCCCCAAAGGATTTCTCTCTATCAGAATTGAAATGTTTGAATTGTCCTTTTGCGACAAGGGCTCGTTCTAAGATGGGGCCTTTCTCCACAAGTCCCACAAAAGTGGTGATACAATGAAGTTGGAAATTATGAGCCATATCCGGGTGGGAGTTTTTGATGAATAGCGTGACCATGTCTTTTTCTGTTGTGGGGATTTCATCCTGCCAGCCAAGGCACGCCATCTTGCAAGTAGCTTGCAAAGGTCTCTCTGTCACGTTGTTTTTCTTTGAGAATATCAAGTGTGTCAATATCTTTCTCTAGATTAAAAGAGAAGTGAGAGACAAATTGTTCAGATAATTGTGCAAAGGTTTTGATAGATCCCTTTTCCAGACCCATAAACCAGTTGAGGGCAACCCCTTGTAGATTTTTAGGGAAAAGTCGGATAAGATAATTATCATTATGCATGACCTCTTGGCAAAGAGCATAAAATTCTTGAAGATGAGCTCTAGGATCTTTGGTTCCTTTGTATTTATCGAATTTGGGTATCTCAAAATGTTTGGGAAAAAGAATCAAGGAGATGGAGGGATCAAATGGATAAGGACATATGTCCTCGAACTTGAATGATTGTTTACCCGCTCCAACTTGTAAGTCCTTTAATGTTGCTTTTACTTCTTCCAAGTCCTTATTGACGAGAGTCATGGGAGTCAAAGTGGATTGAGTGTATGGATAATGTTGTGGGTATGATGAGGATGGCCCTACCATTGTTGGATCATAAACGGGTTGAGTCGGATATGAATGCGTTGGTTGATTGTAAGAGGATTGATAGTTGGATGATTGGTTGTGTTGAGTGGGAGCCACTTGTTGATAGTAGGAAACAAGAGAGGGGTCATGTTGTTGCATAGCATTTTGGTAATGCGTAGAGGTAAGGCCTCTTTGTGGATGTGATGATGATTGTTGGTAATAAGAAGCGTAAGGTGCCCCCTATTGGTGAGTTTGTTGTTGTTGCAAGTAGGGCGGATAGGATTGGTATAGTTGTGCAATGGTGGGTTGTTGTGTGGCATATGGGTATGGATTTGATGTTTATTGGTGGGGATTGTGTTGAGGTTGTGAAAGATTGGTGTAAGGTGGTGGTTGGGTATGTGTTTGGTTTTGCACATTCTGATGAGGATTCGTATGGGATGGAATAGTGTATGTGTTAGAGGGATGATAGAGGTACTTAGTAAGCGGGTTATGGTGTGTTTGTGTAGGGATGTGCACATGTTATTGTGGAGGTCGTTGTTGTTGTTGATGAGATGGGTGAGATAAGATATGTTGTTTTTATTGAGATGGGTGAGATGGGATGTGTTGTTGTTGTTGAGATGTATGTTGCACCACTTGATGTGATGGTTGTGTGAGAACGGAAGTGTGTTGCAGATGTTGTGGATGCAAGTGTTGAGATGAAGCTATAATAGTAGCAACATGTTGTGGCGGTTCTGGTAGTGTGGTGGATTGGTGTGGATTATTAGGAGGCTGTTGAAATGCAGAAGGTAGCGCATTGGTAAGTGGAGGTGTGCCCCCAATATTAGAATATGGGGGAGGAAGTGGTGGAGCAGATGGTATGTATGACGGCATGCCATAGGTATGGGGATCATTAGGATCAGGTGGTGGAATAGTAGATGTTGTGGTTGGAAGACGAGGATATTCTTGGACTTGATGGATGACAGCATTTCCGAGTTTGGGGTGGTACCAATTTTCAGTGGGTGCACCTTCAGGAACGTAAGAATTTTTTGGAACATTTTGTGAGGTTTGTGGGTCAACAAATGGGGGAAGGGCATATTGTGATGTATTGAAACCGGATGGTGGTTTGACTCCCTTCATGAGTAAGGTGGTGAGGATCTTATCCCCACGTTCATTTAGGAGATGATCTGTCATTTGGACATTGGCAGGATTACTGAGATATTCGTCGACGGTGACTTCGGGTTGATTGACCATATTTTCGTCACTAGGTGGTGTGATATTCTGGATGTGAGTGTTTTATTGAAATGAGACACCATTATGAGGATCGTGTGGAATTTTATTAGGATCTTCAGGGATATTTGGTTGGGAACTATGAGTTTGTTGTTTTTCCATTTGTTTTTTTGTTTGTGAACGGGTTTGAACGGGCATGAATGTGCAAAACAACTAGGTGATTTCAAGATGCAATCTCTAAGGGATGATCTAGGTAATGATTTGGATTGATTGATTTAGATTGGATGAGGGATCAATTGATGATGTACCAATTTGATGATTTGGATTGTTTGGATCAAATGATGTTGTATCAACTTGATGATTTGATTGGATTTGTTTGGATCAAATGATGATGTATCAATTTGATGATTTGGACGATGATTGGATTTGTTTGGATCAAATGATGATGTATCAATTTGATGATTGATGGGGATTGGATTTGATTGGATCAAATGATGATGTATCAATTTGATGATTGGATTGATAATTGGATTTGTTTGGATCCAATGATGAAGTATCGATTTGATGATTGGATGGGGATTGGAATTGATTGGATCAAATGATGATGTATCAATTTGATGATTGGATTTGATTGGATCAAATGATGATTTGGATGATGATTGGATTTGATTGGATCAAATGATGATGTATCAATTTGATGATTTGGATGAGGATTGGATTTGATTTGATCAATTGATGATTTAGATGATGATTGGATTTGATTGGAAGGGATCCTAAAACCTGATTTGGAAATCACCCTAAGTGACTTATGACGTTGGTTGATCGATTTGAGCTAACTAAATCAATGATCACAACACCGAATCCACCTTGAGATGGAAGGGGATTGATTTGGGCCAATGACATTGTCTTACAACACAAATCCGCCTCAAGATAGAAGCGGATTGATTAGATTGAAGACAAGGATTGATTATGTAGGATAATGATCAACTTAACGCCTTGGTCAATTCAGGAAAATAACTCCTAAAACAAGGTTTAAGGGATTTTGTGTTGAGAGATGATGACGAATACAAATGGAAGATGTGTTGTTGAAGATGTTTAGGTCTCACGATAAGATGGGTATACCAAATGGTGGAATGATCAATGTGAATGTAGTAAATGGACGTTTTAGAAATGTTAAACGGGGGCTTGGAATGGCTAAGTCAAGGTTTGGATTGGTCAAATGAGTGTTTAGGATGATCAAATGGTCAAATGGAGACTTTGGGTGTTCAAACGGGGGTTTGGAATGGGAAAATGGATGAAACTGTCCATTCAACAAGGCGTATCCACACTTCTGCAGTAAAAACTGTCAGAAGCGTTGGATCGTAGAAGCGTATCCGGACTTCTACAGAAAAAAATGCTGGAACAGGGGGAAAAATCCACCCTTCTGCAATGGAAAATGTTGAAACATGGGGGCAAGTTCGCCCCTCTGCAGTGAAAAATGTTGAAACAGGGGGGCAAGTTCACCCCTTTGCAGTGGAAAATAGAAACTTGGTTTGGATGAGGGACTTTGGCAAGGACTTAAAACGATTCAATGACAATTTGACTTATCAAAATTTATTGGTTCTTCACAGAAAGACACTTTGAACAAGCACAATCCTTGATTAGTGTTAAGGGGTATGGCCAGCAAAGGTCTTACTCTAGGATGAACAAAGTTTCTAGGGAGTCATCGATATACACTCGGTACTTGAGGCACAAACC